>LD364079.1:31048-45959 GCA_001465055.1 Ptychodera flava
GTCTCGTCATCAATACATTCCACTCTGACAATTAACATGTCTGTAAAAGCAGCAAAAGTTGAATACGTCTGTACCCTCAACATCACGACACCATCACTGAAAATCTATATACCATCACGATCAATGTGTGAGTCAAGGAGACGGGTTTCGTCCGGGTGCCGCGATTCGTCCAGGAAATCTTTTCCCCATGGTGATCTCAGACGTCCAAAATCTTCTGTACCCTTCAGCCCCGTAGTAAACTTGAAGCTTTCTACAAAAAGCAATCAGAGTGACGTTGAACTCTACGTTGTTCCAAATCTTCATAACCGCTTCGGGTTCGTATTTTCCAAATATATCGTTTGCCATCTTTAGGATGTTTGTCGAGGTACACTGAATAGCCAAGTTTCTATTTGTAATGCTAACATTATTTTACATAATCCTTTCCTCCACTTTTGTGAGTGCCAGTTAATCAACTTAATATATATTTTTCAGCTATTTGCTTGATTTCATTAAGTAAAGCTTCGTTTGCCCAAACGTTTGCTGGCATGCCTGTTTGTGTGTTTGCAATTTGCCTTCAGGTGCTGGTACACGTTGGGTTCACTAAGTACAGCGTGATGTATCCTAGCGAATTAGATATGTGATCGGGCGAGTTATGTTACATATGTTAGTGACGTGGGTGATGGAAATGCATGGAAAACCATTTACCGACCGGTTCTAAGTATTCTGTTTCTGTGTCTTCTGATATTTCAGCAGGCAGATCAATTTTGGATGGCTTGTCGACGACAGAGACTTGCAGACATTTGCCGGTAAAAGCGACCAGAGGGTACACACCTGTGGCAGGAGTTGATCAAAGATTTAAAAAGACAAACAAATGGAGGGTCTTCACTCCAAGTTCACAATATTGATTAAACATTTTCAGTGCATTCATTTGTTTACATAAATATCTGGATGTTTTGAAAAGCCTTGTGCTAACGCCGATATAAAAGAAATGAGAATGGTCTTCTGACCGTTAGGTCACTTTAAACATAAGTAAACCAAATGGTAAATAGTCCTGAGAAGTCACTTTTGTCGCCATCGTAAACCACTCATATGGTGTTGAATTTTCAGTACCGCCTGTCATAAAGTATGATTGAAGTAATAGTTGACTCATATTTTATGTTGCATGCATGTTATTGAAACCTTGGCTGGTTATAAGGAGATTGCTTATAATATAAAGGTTTATTCTACCAAACTTTGGTGTTTTGGTCTTGCACTGCCCTTGACAATCTTGCGTGAACGTTTTATCAGCATGCTGCATCTATTATCTGACCAGTTTGATTGCCTAATTCGCCAAAGCAAGCAAGGTAGTAATTTAGTCTATTATCTGGTGAGTTTGAGTGCCGAATTTGCCAAAGTAAGCAAGGGTAAATTACTAATCTGAGGACGCTGTCAAAGTCAACAACGAGCGCACCAGCAAGGTAAAACTTCATTAAGGTATAACATTTTTCTTTAACCTGACATATCATGCCAGAAAAGTTTACATTATTATTAGGTTTGGGGTAGAATTACAGTTATGACTTATGGTCAAGTATAATACTTTCAGAATAATACAAATCAATTGCAATAAGTGCATTCATGCAAGTTCCACAGCTCACTGTGTGAGACAAGCATGTATAATAATCAGTATTGAGTAAGTCCATTATAGTCACAGGTAAGTTTATTGCACAGTTTTTATCTTGCTTTTGTTCGTCACAAAACAGGTGAGGGGTGTTTAGTCTGTACTTCATCGCTATCAATTTTTTGGCAACATCGGATTTCGAATAACATGCTAAGTTTTGTATTGAACAACCTTGCTTAGACAGAATCATTGGTGCCCGATTCAGACTATCAATTAGAACAACAGAGTGCTCGTGGTTTAAAAATCTTGTGTCGTTTATTTATTTTCTGATGTAATGTTAAATGGAGTACAGCAAAATATATGGCATTGTATTTTGTAGCGGGGATCGCAAAATATTTCGACTGTTGCTGGTAAAAAAGACGATCAAGTCTGAGAAATCAACTAACTTTCTTACCAGATTGACTCACAATACTCGTTTTACTATGGTCAGTTGAACATGCTGTGACACTGTAGCTTGTTGTTTGTATTGAAAAATCAGCATATTTGTCTTTTAGAGTGGGTTTTGAAGCTCGCATGAAATGCACTGTAGGCGCAATCAATGTTTATTTGAAGTGTATAAAGGGTCCCGTTTATTGTTACGTGTGGAATGGTATAAAAGAAAACCGTCCACGCAGAAAACTGGGGAAAATACTCTCCGCAGGCGGAAGAATGATATGTGAATATTAAAGAGCTAACAAAGATGTCAGTGAAAAGGTAACCAAATTTCACGTAAAAAATAAAGAATATGAAAAATCAAACAATATGTGTCTGTGATGTGAAAGTTTCACATTCAAAACTCGACATTATTGGCTTTCATCAATGATAAAGGAAATCAGAAATAAAACGACAACAGAAGGCTTATATAGTCTAACGATAACTAATTAACAGCTTAAAAATGAGATTTAAATTTGTTCGAAGTTACCGTCCATCCTAAAATTGAAGTGAACAAATAAATCGACGACTGTAAAATTGTTTTGTTTCAGAATTCAGTTACGCTTTTTTCACTGTTCTATTGCTATGGCATGTCGTAATGTTTTCGGCTCATTTTCGCTGTACACATTTGAGTAGATGCCAGCGTTGAAAAAATAAGGATCATGACAATCGCTTGCTGTTAAACCTGACAATGAAGAAAAGTGACGTTTTTCCACAAGACCGTACAGCATGTTTCTTTATCGAGCACGCTTCCAACGTTACTCAACTTGCTTTTTCAAAGATTTTCGTTTATCCATAGATCTTACTCCTCCTTCCTACATGATAATCGACATGTGGATTAATAAACGGCACCACTCTATTTCCACGAACACTAGCCTAAGCATGACATGAGGCCAGTCTCATTTTATAACGTATTTACAAGAGCCTGGACCGAACCATAACATTCTGAAAACTGTCGAGTTCATGTAGTCTCAGGCGATGGACACCAGCATTATGCACAGCCGGCTTTGAAACACTCGCATGCGACTTATGAGGTTAAAAACCATAGCTTAATTCAGTCTACAGAGACTACTTCTATCTGTCTCTTGCGTAACGAACATGACAGCATTACAGCAAATAATATGATGACTTCTAATTGTCCAGACCCTGATGCACAAAGAAATGTAGGTCATCAGAGGGAAGGAGGGGCACCATTCAGGTAGTACTGACCCCCTAACTTACTGATCAGCTACATCAAGAATTTGACCGTGCTGTGTTTGAATGAACCCAATGGATTAGTTTTTAGTTTCATGTTTGGTATGCGGTCTCTGGTTAGTATCCAAGGAGACTTCGTAGCTGTTGAAAGTGAACGTATGCTAAAAAGGGTGTAAGAATGGTAATAAAGTTTAACCTCGAGAATCAAAGATTGGAGATCGAAAGTTAGAAATGCGACTTCGAATATTGGCAAAATAATGGGTACAAAAGTATAGAATGCGATTTCAAACATTTAAAATGGTAGGTACAGAAATTGTAAATGTAATTTCGAGATCTCACAATTGGTTTGGTGGTCAAAAGTTGAAAATGCGACTTCGAATGTGGAAAACGGGAGGTTGAGAGCTGAAAGGACACTTTATATTAAAAGTTTGAGGTCGAAAGTTAAACGAATGTGTTTGAGTTTTGGCCTTAATTACTCTCAATGTATGTTGTAGCTGCACATCATCGTTTGGTTTCGCCATAAATGCCTTATCATGCAAAGTGCCCGCAACCTTGCTTATTGTAAAGTACAGGACCGGCTTGCTCATTGTTCATCGTGTACTCGAATCACGTATTTCACACAAGCGTTATATGGACGAGTCACGGTAAGAATATAAAGTTCGTATATAGGTGCTTCTGTACTGAGCATCAAAGTTCAGCCTACACTTAAACATCCGGGACACAAGTGAATACGCGCCGGTGCATACCTGAGGTAGGTGAGCTTTACCGTCGCTGAAATAACTCGCAGCATTAGAAACTTATAGCAGCTGCTTTTCTTCTTCTTTAGATGTCTGATCAGGATGTGTTTTCAGGAGAACGTTTTGAATCTTGCTCAGCAAACATCGACTATGAACGTATACTGACGATAGAAAAACACGGACTGCGACACAGGAGGCTATGGCTTCCGTCATGCAACAATATTTTAATAGTTTTAACATCATGTGGCTTTATAAAGATCTAACTTTCTTCCGAGCTTCTGTTAGCAAGCTCAAATAAGTCAAAGGCAAGGTAGGGTCGTGTTGCTCAGTTGCACTGTTTTTGTAGAATCTTATATACACTTTACCGAGGTTTCTGAGCACTGTTGCCAAGGTCTGCCATGTTTGTGTACACCTATATAAAGTGCTTGACAACAAGTTTTATTGTCACCTTTGTCCGCATTCAGTTCAATTACACAAAGCATGAAAAGGAACACAGCCAGTGTTTCATTCCCTTGTGAACAGTTTGGTATGGTGGCGCTTATAAGAGAGACATGCAATCCAGTCAGCTGCGTTCAACGATGATATGTTGCACAGTACACCCTGTGCTACTTTGTGCACCAATACATTAAGTTACTTCACAAGTATGTAATGGCACTGCTCCGTGTACCAAACATACCTGAATTACACAATGTCATATTTTTCAGAGAGATATCATGAAAATGGTTGAGATTTTATTTATTTATTTTAGTAAATGTATAGATAATAGATATAATATGAGAAATGTTGACACAGAGAGAGTTACGTGGCCGAATAGGACTTTTTCCGCCAAACTTCATATATTTATCAAAGAAGGTAATATTCCAACACTTAAATTTGTTTGCTTTTTTTCTACATATTTGGAAAGAGTGACTATAACTCACTTGAAAAGTCATTGTACGCTAAATAAAATAATTTTATACATCTGATAAATATTTAAAAATGCACATGTAATTTTTAAAGAAAATGCAAGGTTTTAGGGTTTTAAAAAAAACTATTGTTAAAATTTGATAATTTTGTATCAGTCATTGGTTATAACAGAAGAGTTAATGTTATTTGAAATCAACAAAACATTTTAGTTAGAATAAAGTTGTGTTTAGAGTTGGAATGGTTTATTATTTTCAATATCTAATTTTGATGGGCAAATACTTTCTGTCAGTCACGTGACTTGGACGAAATCTCAATATCTACACGATTTCATTTGTACTCTGTACTGTGCCCGAACTGCAGGTCACTTCAGTCAATCAGAACTTGCTCAAAATTGATCCCTAGCTAATCTGAAATGTTACATGTCTAAGAACCATGCCTTTACATACGTGAGTTTTAGGGACACTTTAGGTAATTTTCCTCGAAAATTAGATTCATAGCGTATTGTATCACCTCATTCGAAATTTCCTTTTTTTCAAATGCTGGAAAATCAGTTGCAAATATCTCTTCACTCTATATTACTATCCTCAGTGAATATTTTCTCGTTGCGTCACAAAATATTGAAATATAGTTGTCACCTGCGTAGCTATCGATACTAGAGCCGCAATTTTTATGTGTGAGACGAGTCAGTGGATATCACTTTGTTCTTTTAGGCATATCATCGCTATATCATCATGGACGACAGGGAAAGAAGACAACGGGAAGATTGGGATTTGTTGAAAAAGAAAATTGACAAAGAAATAAAACCAGGTATGTTCAATCACATTATTGTTATCCCTTATGTACAGCTATATTATAGTGGAGGTCAAGTATAGTTAAGGACCGTGAGTACAGTCGAACAATACTTGCTGGTGTGCGGCAGTTGCGGGTTATGTGGAAAAAAAGAGATTTTCGTCTTTCACCATTAGGGGCGCAGTACCGGCGCCTTGTTTCATGACCCCCGTGTAGGAAACACGAATAGCGACATATGTATGCGTATATGGCGCTCACCAACTGGCCGTTCGCACGTTTATTATAAACGAAACACTGTTCAAGGAAACAAAACAAATATTTTCCTCTCGAACAAAAATACCACAGGAATAAATCCTAGACAAAATTTCAATAACGACAACTTTCACACAGCATATAGCAGTCCAGAAAAAAAAACAGAGACAAAACCTGTGTTCAGTGAAAACTCTGGAAACTTGATATTGGGCATCATTGAGAAATAAACTTGACAAAATAACAAAATTATTACGAGAAGAAACGATGATGAACGGCGAGAGAACCGCTAGATAGAATGAATACACAACTGTGCTAAAATGCATATAAAGCCCTAAACAAAAACATATATGCTATCCCTTGGATCCCAACGCCCGTTTGGTGGGCACTATACATGTGTCATTCACGAAATTTGGTTGCCAACAACACCTCTCCTCAGCCATCAAAAATCCAAAATGGTCAATGTCACATCTCACTGAGTTACTTACTTGTAAAGCAGCTGTACAACCCGAAGCGCCACCAATACCATCATCAATGAACATGAATACTTTAAAAACTCTTACAACACCAGACCGAGACTAACAACCTCGTCACCGTTGTTAAAGTATATGGAGCAGTAGAAAGTCCAAGAGACATAACGTTAAAACAAAAAAAATCAAAAATACTGCAAAATCAAGAAAAGATATGTGTGGTTCAAAAATTTCTATATGGTGATAAGTAGATTTCAAATCAAAAGAGAACAAATAATCCCCAGGCGAAAACACCTACCTGACAGAAGAAGTGTCCTCACAACGAACTTTAAATTTGTACTAGCATAAATTGATATACCTACAGACAAGGACCAACCTCAGATGACCGAAAGAGTTAACTGCAACTGTTAAAGGATTGACTTAAAAAAGGAGAATCACTTACTTGTAAAATTGAACACATTGACAATAAATGACATCTTAATCTCCTTAAGAGTTTGTTTGAGTTTGTTGTTCTCCTGAACAACAAACTCATCATTATCCCCTGCAGATTTATTACTTTGCAAAATAATTCCTGCCGGATTATCTTTAAATGGTAACTTGTATTCATATTTTATCACGTCTAAGACATGAAAGTTTGCACCAGCGGACTTCCAGTTGTCAAAAGCTGACGGGAAATAAAGACAAGAAACGCAAATAAGAGCCAAGATGAAAGCTAAGCACAGTAGGTCATATCGAGAGCCAAATACTTAATTTTTTGCACCGTTATTTGAAAAGATCCTTGGCATAACGAGAGTCTAAAGTACAAGAGCAAACAGGAAGGGATTTTAGTGAAAGATATTGCGACTGATGAAGGAATATGACCTTTGATTTTGATGTATCGGAAAAATCGATAATAAATAGCGATCCTACGCGTCTCTATTTCAAGTTCTTTCTTACCGTTTCACGTATAGTGGTTATATCGCCTAGGCTTCGACGACTGAAACTTGAGCCCTCATTTTCGCAAAATATTTGGAAAATTCACGAGGCGAAAGTAAAAGAACCTTGCATTTCCTAACAACGCGCAACCGATTTTATTGACGAAGGCTTCGAGTAAAGACAAAAAAGGCAAAAAATGTAATGGCCAACTTGTCCTGAAATGGCGAAAGGGAGGAAGACTCATTTACTCATCGAGGACGAACGATCCTGCATATTTGTATATGATTGCATTGGCTGGAGAAAGGAAATTTTCCCGAGAGAATTTCGGACTCGAAGCTAACTTATGATGGTTATGGTGTTTTCTGTCTTACTTGTGTTCTGTTCTACTACTATATGTATAAAGTGACCGTAAATGAAGCAACAAGCTTTTGCTCATGGCTTTGAAGATGTTGATATGCATGTAGTAAAATTCCAAATCCCGTATTTCCCTCCGCTATGATATGCCATTATTCATTATTGCAGTTTACAGTATCTGTATTAAAAAGGCTTGATTCCACACATACAGAACCTAATTTCACTCAGAGATTTCATACACCACATGCTTTAAATTGTAAATGATTTCCTGTGAAAATGTACCAGAATTTCGGCACAGTTACGGACATATTTCATTTCTTGGAAGTTTTAATCTTTCAGAGCGGTCATACAGCACTACGTAGAAAGGCCTTCAGAAGCAACATGTACGCAAAGTTTTCATTTCCACTGGTGATCATTATTTTTATCAGATGAAAATTCATTCAGTTGTACCTATCCTGGTTTTGCAGAAATGCAATGAGATTATTTTTTACTATCCCTTGTAAGACATCAAAGTTGGTACTATTGACATGTCAAATGCAGAGCGATTTTTCAATGTAGAAGAGGCAGTTACGTTTATTTGAAATGATCGACCATAAAATAATCCATCAAGCGATATGTTTATTGATTGGTTTTAGCTCCACCTCATTCATTTCCAAATATTTGCGAAGTTCAGAACTCTTGAATATAATTTTTTCCATAGGCGAGCTTTTGAAAATGAAGAAATCAAGTATAGTTAACGAGGCTCTAACAGACAGAGTTCTAGGTCGTATTGAATCAACACTCAGTTTGATAGAAGAACTGGAGCTTAAGGATGTCGTGTCTACCAGGCAACCAGGGGCACTGAGTGCAATTATGGAAGAGATCGGAAGAACTGATTTAGCGCTTGAAGTAGTGGAATATAGAGGTACGACTACTAAAAATACAGTCATGTAATTTGTTTGACATCGGTCCTTGTAACATTGCAGTCAACAAGCTACATTACTTGTATGATAAGATCTATTGGCAAAGTATGTGATGAATACAAAGATAGGGACAACCTTGAAGTTACTAACGCATAAAAATAGTATAAAACGCAATATCTTACATTAGACTCACAAAGCAACGTATATGCAGTTCAATAGAATTTGAATAAGCACTTTATTAAAATATCGGCGCATTGAACAATGTGTCTACATGATTTATCAATGAAGATTCGTACACACACTTCGATGGCCAATGTTTGTGTTTTTTTGTAATAAGTGAAATAAGAACTTGTTGCTTTTCCCTAAAACGGTCGAACCATACGATTCAACAGCATATTGTGAAATGCTTTCACTTTTAATATCAACGATACGTAAACTTGAAAATCTGGCCATAAAACAACGTACACTGCACTTCTAATTGCAGGAAGTATTTGAAAAGATAAAACAAAAGTATGTGACATTGTTTTTTGCTATATGGAGTAATTTTGTTATTCAGCCCCTTTCAGTGATCATTTTATATTTTCGAAGTTAACGTCTACACGCAATCTTCAAATTGGAGCAATAAATGTCGTCGGTTTACAATGTTCGTTTTTTATCTGTTAACGTATCTCCTTTTTTACCTATGTATGCCTTCTTTGTCTGTCTTTGTCGTGTTTTTTATGCACCTGATACAGAAACCGTGAGTAATTTTATAATTTTCAACTCATTGATTATCTTTCAATGGGAAGCTGATTACATTATTTGTTATATCTGTTAACTAATACACAGAACAAAGAATATATTTCAAGGTGAAATAATATTTGCACATGAAATAACAATAGAACAACAAATACATATATAAGGTAAAGGACATCTTTAGTCTAAAGAAGATGCAAGTGGCACCCTTGCATGATTGTTCCAATATTAATTAATGCTGTTGATGTTTTGCTCTATATACTCAATTTATAATGAATTTATCTCTCTGTGGCCTCTCCGCTATGCGACTGATGCCGTATGTTGTTGGTTCGAACCCGATTGAAAACTAGCCGTATTTTCTATCCTTGGCTGGTAACTCTGCTGGTGGACACAATTGTCCCGAGGTTATCGTTCGCCCAGTTAAAGCGATGAAATTCGTTTCTTCGCTTCGCTAAAGTTTGTATGTGCGATGTATGATAGTGAGCATGCGTGCGTGAGTGCTTCACGAACTCTAGAGCGGTCTCAGTCAGAAAAAAATGTAACAACTTAGCCGGCTATTGAACCAATCTTTTTTGGGAGTGGAGATTTAGCCGAGCGGTTCTCTCTGTGGCCTCTCCGCTAGGCGACTGATGCCGTATGTTGTGGGTCCGAACCCGATTGAAAACTAGCCGTATTTGATGTGGCTAACATGCAGGGGACCCTTGGGGTGCTTTACTATACAAGCATCAGCACTCAGAGCATTTATCTTGCCTAATAGTGTAAAACATTTTGCATCGTTGCTAGGCTGTTTAATAGAAGTTTTATTCAGATTAAAATTTTTTTGCCCTTTCTTAAATGTCATTTGTCATGAACAGCCAATCTCCCGATAGTACGGTTACTCGACAGTGAACGATACAAGCTCCAGCCAGATAGAGCGGACTTTTGTGTTCAAATCTTTATGATTGAAAAGAAATCTAAAAAAGACAATCTTTTCTCGGAGAACTAGAAAATATATGTCATCAGAGCTAGAAAAATATGTTTAAAATTAAATGAAAAAACTGCTCTCTTGCGTAGTAGCTCATACCATGGATGTACACTCGCTTTAACTTTCATACTCACACATTCTGTCACTACAGCAAGTTCGCCATCGTCTGTTTTTTTAAAAAAGATTAATCCTCTTTTAGTTATACAAATTCATTGCAAGCATCAGTCATCTCGCGCCGAGATTGTTCACATGTATTTAATATTCATGGCTGCAAATTGTTTACAACATGACGTAAAATCTACACAGCATGTAAGCCATTCAGACTCACTTACAGGCCCAATTGATGACGTACCACATCCGTATTTGGAGTTTGAAGGTAATCACAAATCGATTGCTTGGTGCAAAAATAGCTGTTTCCCCAAGGAATTCGGTACAAAATAAAGAGGTCGGAAGCAATACACCGAAAATAAACTATTATTGTAAGTTTCTAAGAAGTTTGAATATTTTCATATTCTTTGTCTTATAAAGTTACAGTTTACTTCTGTTCAGTATCATTAACGTGTTGACTAAAATGATATGTCTGCAGTTGCAAAACCATGCAAGCAAAACAAATCACAATTTTTAGATTGATAACGCGACACTGAAGTAGATAAAATTGACTAAAATGTGACTAGTTCAGTGTAAGGTGTCTAATTGTGGGAAAGTGATTACATTTACGATCACGATTATCATGTAAATAGGCACATTTATAACATCATTGGGTAAAGCAGTGCGTTCGGAACAATTGCACCGAGACTGAGTTTTGTCATCTGAATGGAATGTTTAGGAAAAATAGTTCCTTGATTGGTTACTTACAAGATTAAAGACAGTGATTTATGTTTGGAGAGTGATTTCTAGGCATCTAGGCATGTGTCCCATACTGGAACGTTCGTGTTACGTACACAGGTACTCCCACGTTGTTGATGTAAACGAGATTGAAAATACACCACAGGCTATCAAATTAAAGTCAATTATAGAGAGAAACATCAACAGTTTTACATTATGAATAGCATAACTTATCAAGAATTGATCTGATGCTCTGCAATTAAATTTTCCCTCATTAATGCGGGCATAAATTTTCAAATAGTTTATACCCAGGGTCAAGGCAAAATGTGATTTTATCCGAGAATAGTTTTGATATCTTTGTCATGTCAGATTTTCTTTAGAATTTACAAACGCTGACTACAGGATTCAAGATCGTCATAATTAAAGGCAGTTCTCCTGGTGTACAAGGATCCAGAAAAACCCGTCGCAAGGAACATGAGGAACATTTGGGAAAACAACCACAACAGTTGAACTTTAATAGCCCAAACAAACAGGCAACTGTTTTGGCTATAATCATCTAGGTCAAGCCCACAGCACTTCTGAGGAAGACATTAATTGATGCAGTCAGAAAATGCGTCAACCATAGGGCTTGCTGTATCTGCTATATCTTAGTCATTTCTGTGTGCCGTAGAAGTGTCGCGTTACGCGTTATCAGTTCCAAGTTAGGTTTCAAACAGGCAATCTTAAAACCCGGCTCGAAAAGGCCAGGGATCGGGATTAACTAGAGTATTAAGAAGATTATGAGGTGTTTACGTTTTTTATTTTCATTTAAAATTACAATCGATATCGTTTTTTAAATATTTTATAAGATGTTTGTATAAAGTCCGAACGGGGGTTTAACACGATTGAATATTTGATAATAGTCGCGCCAGCAGCTTACTGACTACGCATGCGCATATTCATAATATACTATGCGACTAACCGGAAGTGTACCCTTCCTTCACGGGCGCCGCCATGTTTTTTTGATTACTCGTAAATAAACAAGTACGAAACGCGCAAATTATTATTTTATAACATGTCATTTATAAAATATATCTTTTGTTAGCCAGTTAGTGTTATAATCCACCTTGTCGCTGATACAAAATATCGTTAATATTACGCATAAAAAACACAAAATGGGAGAAAAATGTCGTGCATATGAACGGGGGCATACGCAAAGAATACTGGGATTTAATTTTAGAAAAGCGCCCTCTCTGTCAATAACTAGATTCACAAAGTGCAGTTACCATTGCAATGGTACCGATGGCATAATACGTCCCTTGTTTAACACAATAGGCTGTTATCATGGTAAAAATTGCCCATTTTTGTCCAACATTTTTACACATTACAGAAAATTTATACCTGCACTGCTGCAGGGTTTGACATTGTGCACCGTGTACGTACGTGAACTGGGCATAGTTGTCATACAAACGTATATGAAGTAACAATTAATTCTATTTTATCATGAATCAATACAAATAACATTGCCAATCTTAACCCCTGGTGCGACACACCAAGGGCTTAGCCCTATATAATATTAGATATTTATCAAAGCAAACATTCAAGGCCGTTTGCCTCTATGGCATGTCAGAAATATATATCTTTCCAATATTCTCGTCTTTTCCTGAATTGAGTAGACTGTTGCCTTTTACAATAAATTGTTTTCAAGCATTGGCATCACGCGAACTAGACATTTTGTCTAAATCGAGGTGTTGCCAACACTCTCAGGTGCAATGAACAACTAAGCGGTAATATGAGGCGATCATAAAGAAATCAACACTGAAAGAGTGGGTAAAGTTGAGGTCAGACGTAAATTCAGGTAAAGGACTATAGTGAGAAACAGATCGACCTGTTTCTGTTTCTGATCAACTCACTTATGAAGTGGACTGTGTCCCAGTGTTTGCCGGAAAACTTGTGTACAAATGAGGAAATTATCTTACATGTTGAATGAACTGTTAGGATAGCAAAATCCAGACGAAATGGTATGCGCAACATCTATGCAAAGGTACATATAATGAAAAGGGCGCACTTACCCTAGGGTAGAGTAATCATGGCACAAGAGTCAGCTTACTGTTATGTATGTAATTTTCCCCCACACTTATCATGACCTGAGTTCAATTAGTCTAGAACAATCTCAAGGTAACTGCCCTTAATGACCTCACAACCTTGAATTCAATTAGTCATGTTTGGAATGTTCTGGAAATTTACTGAGTTGTGCAAGAGAGATAATTTTAGAACAGTAATTAGCATGTCAATAAAAGTTCTAGATTGTTCTTATATGCCCTTATGTAAGCAAATGGGTATAAGGGACCGTTCATTTTTTACGGCTTGGGGGGAGGGGGGGGCGGCAAAATCTTGTTGCCGGTGTTCAAAAAAATATAGACCCCCCTGCATTTTTCTTGAAAAAAAGATGACCCCCCTTTGTCAGACGAAAAAAATTGATGAACCCCCTACTGAAAATTAACAAACACCCATATGTCAACTTTACCCACACGGCTTGGATTTGAACTCCAGTACACAGCACAGTTTAGTCGTGTAAAGGAGATGCCATTGCAAAAACTTCTCAGCCACATCCATGCAAACGTCTGTTAATTAGGACAACTGTAAGGCAATTTTTAACTTCATTTCCCTAGACAACTTATGTCCAAGGACATTGTATAAAGTAAATTTTATTGGAGCGGTTCCCCAAAGGCAGCCCTCCAGTTAAGAGGGTCATGGGCCATTACGTAAAGTCAACTTTATTCTAGTGGGCCACCAAAGGTGGCCCGCCGGTAAAGAGGGTCGATCATGGCCATTGCATAAAGTAAACTGTACTGGACAGGGCCGCTGTAGGGGTCTGGCCGTTAAAATGGTCATGGGCTATTACATAAAGTCAATTTATTCTAGTGGCCTGCCAAAGGCGGCCTGCCGGTAAAGAGGGTCGATCATGGCCATTGCATGAAGTAAACCTAATTGGAGTGGGCCATCAAAGACGTCCGCCCATTAAGAGGGTCATGGGCTATTACATCAAGTCACTGATAAAAAGAGGGTCGATCATGGCCGTTGCACGAAGTAAACCTAAATTGGAGTGGGCTGCCAATGGCGTCTGCCTGTAAAGAGGGTCATGGGTAATACATAATGTCAATTTAAAGTGGTCCGCCGGCAAAGAGTGTCGATCATGGCCATTGCATAAAGTGAACATTATTGTAAGTATTATGTTTTTTGAAAATGTAGTGACCCCCCTTTCCTATTAGTGAAAAAGCGTTGACCCCCCCCCCTTCGCGGATTCCAAAATTAGGATGACCCCCAGATTTTGCCGCCCCCCCCCCCACCGGCCGTAAAAACTGAACGGTCCCTAAATAGGGACGTGCACAGCTTCAGTCAGACTTTTGGAATCGTGTCTCTTGCGTGTTACTTTTGAAGACCTTCACTGCGAACGCTGGATTTGTACTGTGGACGTTGTGCAACTTCAAGCCTGCAAGCCAAGGACTGTTCATTCATCCGACTGACTGTTACAACTCTGAGACTGAAGCTTTGCCATCACAGCTGAGATAAGTAGTCTGTAGACTTTAACAGTTTATATTCTATCCCTGACTTTTTTATTTATTTATTTATTTATTCAATTACCTTTGAAACGGTTTAAAAAGCAAAAACTGCAGAAAAAGCAGTGTCATTAAGTACAAAACAAACACACACAAACAAACAAGAAGACGCAAAGGAAAAAAGAGTCCATCTTTAAACACAAATCAATGATGAGTCTTTAAGGGCAGTATTCCTCATATTCCAGAGAGTTTTTATGTATGTCTTGGTCAATTTTGAGATATTTT
>LD364079.1:73602-94169 GCA_001465055.1 Ptychodera flava
TCACTGGTTGCAATAGTCGGTAAGTAAAAACAATATATTCTAATCATATAAAAACATAAATTGTGTTTTACAGCAGTTGTATTGATAATGTATTTATCGGACTGAAAAATATTCAGCTCTCATATCAAATGGCCGTCATACATATACCATTTTCATGTACTGTTGACATAAATAAACCACACCAAAAGAACTCACATTGGATTGCCGTTTATTGCCAAGTATCTTGCATCAGCTGAAACATTAGTAACTCCAGTACGGTTACTTCCCAAAGGACGAAGTATCAAAAGTAATCAAAGACGTAAGAATTAATTGGTAACATTTCTCCCAATTTTCAAAGTCTTTTAATTGTTTACCACACAGTCTGTTTTTTCTAACACTCTTTATCCATGTCTCTTTGTTTATAATGTGACCTTTCTCTCTATGTCTTATTGTCCGTCTCTTTTGCTGTCATTGTCCGTCTGTCTATGTGTCTGTCTATCTGTCTATCTCTCTGTCTGTCTGTGTGCCTCTCTCTGCCTCTCTCTTTCTCGCTGTCTCTGTCTGTCTCTGTCTCACTCTCTCTGTCTCTCTCTGTCTCTGTCTCTGTCTCTGTCTGTCTGTCTGTCTGTCTGTCTGTCTGTCTCTCTGTCTCTCTCTCTCTCTCTCTCTCTCTCTCTCTCTCGTTACAATAGTCGGTAAGTTAAAACAGTATTTAATTTATATAAAAACATAAATCGCGATTTTTGCGGTAGTGGCTAGAGGATTAACAGTAAATTTTACTATATATTTATAGGAAGAAAATATATTAAGCTCTCCTATCAGGTGGCAGTCTAAAATATAAACTTTTCTGGTATTTTGCTAAATGTCATGTACTGTTGACATACGTAAACCATACAAAAACAACTCGCATTTAATTGCTTTTTATTACAAAATATCGTGCATAATTTGAAGAAATAATAAACCAAGTAATGCAATTTCGTCAAAGACCAAGTATCAAAAGTAATCAAAGACGCGGGTATTAAATGGCAAGATTTATCTCAATTTTCAGAGTTCTTTTAATTGTTTAAGACACTGTCTGTTTTTGTTATTCTCTTTTTCCCTGTCTCTCTGTCTGTGATCTTACCTTTTTATTTATATCACATTTTCTATCTCTCTTTCTGCCAATGTCCGTCTGTCTCTGCTTGTCTGCTTGTCTTCCTCTGCCCCTCTCTCTGTCTGTGTCTGTGTCTCTGTCTCCGTCTCTGTCTCTCTGTCTTTCACTCTTTCTCTCACTCTGTCTCTGTCTCTGTCTGTGTCTCTCTCTTTCCCTCTCTCTCTAACTTGTCGCAATAGTGGGTAAGTGAAAACAATATTCTAATCATATAAAAACATACCTTTGTTATACAGCAGTTGCCGATCTATTAACAATTGTATTGATAATGTATTTATTGAAAGAAAAAGTATTCAGCTCTTATATCAGGTGGCCGTCACAAATATACCATTTTCTGCTATTTTGCGAAATGTCATGTACTGTTGACATAAATAAACCACACCAAAAGAACTCACATTGGATTGGATTGCCGTTTATTGCAAATATCGTGCATAAGCTGAAATAGTAATAAACCAAGTAAGGTAACTTCCTCAGAGACGAGATAATCAAAGACGTAAGAATTAAATCGTAACATTTGTCTCAATTTTCAGGGTTTTTTTAATTGTTTACCACACAGTCAGTTTTTCTGATACTCTTTCTCCCCGTCTCTTTGTCTATAATGTTACCTTTCTATTTATATCACATTGTCTGTCTATTTTGCTGCCTTTGTCCGTCTGTCTACCTGTCTGAATACTTGTCTGTCTGTCTATCTGTCTGTCTGCCTCCCTTTCTCTCTGTCTGTCTGTCTGTCTGTCTATCTGTCTGTCTGTCTCTCTTTTTCTCTCTCTTGCTCTCTCTCGCTCTGTCTCTGTCTGTCTGTGTCTCTCTCTAACACACGCTCTCTCTCTCTCTCTCTCTCTCTCTCTCTCTCTCTCTCTCTCTCTCTCATATGCCACAATAGATCGTAAGTTATAGTTGAACAATTATGTTATTAATATTAAATTATAAATCGTTTGGTTTTTGCTAGAGGCCAAAGGATGAAGATATTGGGTTGAAATGTCGATATGCACAGAATAAGTAGAGCTGTCAATTTTCTGCTGCAGATTAAAGTGTCTCTCAAAGACGAAAATATAGATTTGTGCAGCTCTTGGCAGATAGAACAACATCCGTTATGTCCTTCGTAAAAGTGTTAGGTGATATATAGCTGAATGTTGCGATAATACCAATTACTCACAAAAACAAGTGTGTAACTTAAAAAGAAAAGCAGGTGAGATCATATTCACAGATTAAATCGACACTACTTCACCATCCAATTATTCCAAAATAGTTCCAACTGTGTTCACTACTCTTGTCACAGCTCAATGGCAGCCAAATATGAGCAGAGGGAGCTTAGATTGGCTCATAAACTAAGTGTTTCATTTTTGCAGTCTAAAAGTGAAGTATTGTTAGTATAGAATGAGTTCACTCCGTTTTTAAAGGGACGTGTACGTGTAAAATGATATACCGCGTATCGTAGATCCTATGTACATGTACGCAAACATAACGCAGGAAAGCCTTGTGCGTCACTGAGGAGTTAAGTTTGCATCACGGCTGTCCTATCACAGCTATCAGTATCAACGCGTCTACCCTAGAATTATTGTTCATTCGATGTTATTGTTTTGAAAAGTTTGGCCGTTTTACTTTTGTTACTAGTAAGTCCGAGCAAACAATACATTCGCTACACCACACAGGTCCGAGCATCGTGTGCACAAGTGTTACGTTGCCGGCGCACCGTGTCAGTCGGCCTGACAACACGCATGATGACGTGATTTATCAATTTGTCCGCGATTGGTCTGACTGATTCGCTGAACCAATTCACTGATTCTCGAAGTATCTGCTAGTTTTAAAGATACACTGCCATGTTTGTTCGCTAAATTTTGGGTGAAATTGAACGAGTGTACTTGCCGACATATTCAACGTACCTTTAGTTCTCGCCGTCGGGAGAAAATGACGTCAAGAAACCATGGATGAGAGAGCTTTGTTCGTGCCCTTGCCCGCAGACAACATTCCAAACCGATCGCCATAATTTGGTAAGTTATGATATTTAGTATTATGAAATATCCCTAAAGTTTTCTTAATTTGCGTTATTTGCTCGTATAGACTTTTTTGAAGATTATTTAGGATATCCAATTGCTTCAAGGCAGTCATCCATAAAATCGCCGATTTTCGGTTATCAATGTCATGTAACTGTTCACTTGATTGAATTACATAGAGTCTGTCCAACAGTCAACATTAAAATGGCCGATTTTCGATCGTCGTGTAATTGTTCGATCTCTGCCAGCCTGGTTTGATTTTTTTCTCGATAGGCCTTTAAATGACAACTGGCTTATTGGTAACCCCGATGGTGTTAATTCTTGCTGGATTTTTTAAGCCACGCGAATGTCTTCGATATTGGTAATCCTCAGCGCTTGTGTACGACACTTTAGCTCTGTAGTTAACATTAATATTTTCACATTTTCAGTAACTTGTGTTTGTCAATCTTCTGTCATTTCAGAGTTCGTCTGTGACTGGTAGTAATGCCTCAGTTGAAGTATGAACAAGCAAGCAATCAAATTTAGAGGGTAGCATTGTGTTGCTTCGGTGATTAAACAGAACTTGTGAACACGTTGGGTGTGAAGTGACTTTATATCAATTTACACTTTCATTTCCCGTGGTCGATCTATTTGCCAGGTATATCTATTTAATTGCACTCACACGATTCCTCTTTCTCATTAAATGCCAAAACAAATGTGTTTTGTCTTTTCCCATATAAAATGATCTCAATTTCAATACTATTTGTTCAAAGCATGCAGATAACACCTGTATTTAGTCCATGCAAGATATAACGTTTAATGAAATTGGAAAGGGTTGAAAATACTTGAATAAAGAACTTTGATTTATTATACAATGCTGAAATTAATATCTCACAATTTTCCCGATGACCTTTAGTAAAAAATCATTGTTTTGTTCATCCTACATCAGGTGTTATCTTTTTACTCACGTGTGAGCTAGTTTGTTGGCATAGTAACTTTGTTAAGCTGTGTGATTAATCTAACAGAACCTAACAGGTGATGAGGATCTCCAACTGGTGGTGTTGTATTGTTGTGAGCAATTGAAGTGAGCATGGCGTGAGCTAAAAATAAATATATTTTTGTGTATACAAATAAAATGGGCTGCTAAATGTCTGCAGGGTACTAGCCATGAGCCGCTTTTCAGCTGTCATTGGTAATGTGCACGCTAGTGATCTGCTGTTACCTGGCAATGAACAGCTGCATATCATGTCCCATGAGCTGCTGTTTGAAGCTCAAAGCTAATTATATATGCACCCAATCAGACAAATCGCTGACATCTGTAAGTTGTCTTATATAGTCAGCTGTGCACGTCTGCAACAGCCTCCAGGCAGCCCAATGTGAATCTCCCGGTTTGGTAAGGGTTGGTTTTCGGAAGAGGCCAAAGGATTAACAAACAGAGGTGGCAATATATTTATGACACAAAACTTTACGCTTTTATTATGTCAGTTAACTCTCATAAGCATACCTTTCCTGGTTATATGCCAAATGTCATGTCATTGTGATTAATTTGCAGCCAACATTTTGTGCATATTAACATGCGTCCGGGTAAGTGTTTTCAAGTACGCTCGAGCGATAACAGTAGCCGAGCCCAATGCAAGAAAACCATGATCAAATGAGTAACAGCGTGTAATTCATGTTCAATATTCAGCAGATATTTAACTTAATTTAATTGACCTTTTATTGCCTGTTGGATTTGGTTATTGGGAATGCTTGTGACAGATCTTCCGCCATTTTTAACAAGCAGCAATATCGCAAACATTATAATCACTCCGGAACTAAGTGCGGCGTTCTTGGATATGTTTTCAGAAATACAGCCCATGTTCATGTTACAACCTTCCCGAAAATATGTTAAGCCATTCATCTCTGCCCTAACTTTTCGTTTTCAGAAATTTTTTAACATGCTTCAAAAATCATCTCAAAGTCCAACATCGCTCAAAAAGGTTTTCAGAGGACGTGTTATGCTAGTTGGTGCGTATGGTGCAGGGAAGACATCAACAAAAAGAAGTCTTTTCAATGAGCCTCATCAAACAAAACATTTGAGCACTGATGGAGCCGAAATCTACAGTATAGATATCACAGAATGGATTATTAAGGGTAAAGATTTATATTATCAGTGGATTAAGAGTGTTAGTGTATTATCAGTCTAAGAACATTTGTAACAAGAAAAACTGTAAGATGGTCAAGGGCAGCAATGTACATGATGGCAACCTTTCAAATCTGAATCCAATGTACATGATCATACTTTTTAAGCACTATTCCAAAACTAAGTCAACTAAGTTAAATCAAATCGGCTCCTATCAGAATAGAGACTGCATTTTTGAACGATAACAGTGTCCCTGTCCGCATATTCAAGGCAAAGCAATTAACAATTCTCGATTTTTTTCATGTACGTTTTACAAAACGTTTTATAATCGAACACATGCAGCTCAATGGTGCATTGACAGTTAAGGGTTACGTATCAACACTTTTCGTAAATGCTGGACTTGCTCCTTCAGTGATTGACTTTGCTCGGTAATCCAACCACTCTTTTTAAGGGTAGAGATTTGGTCGAGCGGTTTTGACTGTGATGTCTTCGCTAGGTAACTCAGTGCCTTACCTTGTGAGTTCGAATCCGATCGAACTTTACTGAATTTGACCTTTTCGTACCATTCAAGATACTAATACATCTAAAATAAAATTGAACACATGAATAAAAGACAGACTGTTATCTGAGAAAAGATGCAAGAAACGAGGCCCGATCGGTGACAATATATATTTTCGGTCATTTCCCTTTGATGATTCACATAATCATCTCAGTGAAGATTTAATATTGTGAAATTGTCGTGCGTTTCAATACAAGTACAAGTTTCAATAAAATGTAGTACCTGGCAACAATAAACCGATAGACTATTGGGTATGATGATAAAATGATCCCCTCGTCAGACGGATATAAAAGAGATTAGGGTACAATGCACCAAGGGTCTCTTACTAAATTAAACAAAGATGGCATAGGCCTAGGCCCAGAAATTTTACTCAAAGTGAAGCTATTTTTCGAGACCAAAAGTCGACTGAATCTCAACGGCGCGTATAAGGTAACGTAACTAGATTCGAGTTCTTTGTTTCCGAAAATTATGCATTTCATCACACGACTTTTTAGGGTAAGCGTACGGCCTGGACGCAGCATATGACCCCTTGTTAAAGTGTGAAAGTACTCGTTGAAAGCTAAGGCGGCGGTGGGGTCTGTACGAATATGAACCCCCATATTGGCGACAAAACGAAAACAAAAGGACTCAAAATTGGGTACGTGGATGTGTTTTGTCAGCCTCTAACATTATGACCGATTTTTACGAAATCTTTACGTCATACAAATTTTGATCGCGGGGAAATACGAGCCGCCATGCTGTTTGTTTACATCGACGAGCACATCGAAGATCGACGCAAAAAGTTCTGACGGACCAAAATTGATAACATAGACGCGAGTTGTCGTGACGTAAAAAACGACCAGAGTATAAATCCCGGTATTTTCTGTTTAGAGACGACAACCTTAGCTTGTATACATGTGATGAGAAAACAAATAATTGTATAAATTTGGATCCGCAAATATGTTTTCAAGAAAACAAAGGTAAGTGCACAACATTTCCAGACATTTTCATTTTCATTGTTTTCAATCTATATTTTCATTAGAACATACTACAGAGTATAACGGTGACAAGTCTATCAAAGAGATCCAGAAGTTACTAGGAGATATCCTCGTGCGTGGAATGGAGAAGATGCCATCTAGTACAAGTGGACAGCAAGCTAGCAAAGCAGAAGTCGCAGATGTATTAGATGCAGTAAAAATGGAAGGGGAACAAATTACAGACGTTTATCAAAGGTTGAAAAAAGACAACATCCAGAACACCTTACGGTTGTCGGCTTACGCTTCTGATTCCACGAAGACTATGCGTGACGATTCTGATTCTGATGTGTTCTTTAGTTTATGGGATTTTGCGGGGCAAGGTGTATACTACATCACTCATCAGGTTGGTGTGATATTACACACACACACACACACACACACACACACACACACACACACATATATATATATATATATATATATATATATATATATATATAACTAGCGGTAGGTCAGACTTAGTCAAATCAACAAGACCCAACCACACTCATCACGTCTGCTTAGAACACAGTCACTCAAAGCCTAATATAAATGATAAATCACTTTCAAGACATATTGCATAAGTGATACATAAAGAGAGCAACATGATATAACATGAAAATAGATGTCATAATGACTACTACTTTTGTAAGTATAAGTTTGCACGAGTTGATTGTTAAAGGCAAATGAGCTGCAACTCTGTGAATGTTGTCCAACCTCAAGGTATACCTCCATTTTCCTAAGATATTCATTGCAAGCTGCAAATTGAACGATATACCGTTAACTATGCCTAAACATCGCTTGCTTGTGGCAGAATAGGCAAAATATTGACGAAATTTTTGTTCATTTTAAATTTCCCGCCATTTTCAAATCTTGCCATGTTGTGTGAAAAACGGATAATTTTTTGTCAAAGTGAAGTGAATCCCTTTCCCTAGCCTTTCAGTGGGTTGCACCATGATGTATTTGTAAAGATTCAAATGCGCACATGCACCTTTTACACTGTTTGTCTTCTAGTTGAATGACACCCGTTTATTACTTGTCCTACTGAAACCTCCCCGCTCAGTGGATAATTATACTTGAGTAAACATCTGTGAGTAAGAACATTTCTATGAACTAATTTCAATGTAAATAAAAAATTATTAAAATATTGCATGTGAAACTTGGTGCAACATTTGTGTACAAGGAAAGGTTTGTTAGAGCACATGTTCACAATTAAGATTCAAAATATAGCAATAATAAGATGACCTCACGCAAAACGTATCATCTTTTGTACTTACTCTCTCTCTCTCTCTCTCTCTCTCTCTCTCTCTCTCTCTCTCTCTCAGGTATTTCTTGCAAGTCGTGTTATCTACATTCTAGTAACTGATCTTACTAAGTCTCTCGATGACATTTTGCCGGTTGATAATGGTGACAGCTGGACTGTTAGTCGTAAGTAATTCTTTTTGTTTTGTATCTTTTGTCTATTTTCGTAACACACAGACGCCTAAGTCTTATATACATACATACATACATACATACATACATACATACATACATACATACATACATACATACATACATACATACATACATACATACATACATACATACATACATAATATTTTTACATTTGATTGTTTGTTAGATGGTAGAATTGGTATTCATTTGCCATGTGTATCTTGCACATACGATTATGGGTGTCAATATCATGATTTATCCTCACTATAGCTACTGATTACTGATTATAATTACTATAATAATGACATTATTGACACATTAATGGCGTTCAATCAATACTCGCATGACCATCTATTCATTGTGGACTTTTACATTTTCAGCGAGTTCGTACATAATATAAAAATAATGTTCTTCTCAGAAGAATCGATTGTCCCACCTTTATTCTGAGTAATGTATTATATTAACCACAATATCTACTATAAAATTCAAAAAGTGCGTGCCACGTCTTCCTTCTGCTGTCATGATGACATCTCAGCCACACCATCGGATTGTCTTTCGTAGAATTTCTTTCGTTTTGGATGAGCTCGATACATACGCATGCAAGCCCTGGATCAGCAGTTAATCTGAAGCAATTGGATGGGAGTGATACGACAGTGTCTGCACCACCCGTCATCATTTTAGGGACAAAGAAAGATCTCCTGCAACAGGTATATTTCAACATTTTAACTAAACTCTTTTTTTAGAAGTTTCCACCAATTCTTCAGATACTGTTGTCACTATTTATGACTTGAGGCAGTACTTTTCATCGATGAATAATACTAAAACGTTCCTCGTACAGGTATTGCTTTAACTCTCAGTGGGTTTTTAAGATACAATGAACATTATATATTTTCAAATCAGCCTTCGACCAAATGAAATTTCACTTTTGTCAGGACGATAGTTGGTAATGTACACTACAGAGTCCTTCTAATATATTTTCATACCACTTGCAAAGTTCAAGAGCAAAATATCCTGCATAGGACATTGATAATGATTTATTTTCATTCAACACTGATTTCGCACTGATTTCTATATTTTGTCCCTTTCTTCGTAGACTACTGACTTACTGCCGTGTATTCGTACTTTTGCTTGTTATCCTTGCTCATCATGGTTCAGTTCAGTTTGACATCATGCATGAACTTTGACATGACATTTCTTTTCAACGAAATGATATATATATTAAATACACAAAGGAATAATGTCATCCCACATCGGCCTCCAACTACTTAAAACGTCTAGATTTTCAACAATAAAAAATTCGCATATTAACATAATCTTAAACCTGAGCTTGGATTTGCGATAAATGAGTTTTTTTTCCTTGCGCAACAGAAAAAAGCCAGGAATTTTATTGTTTCGGTTTTATGTCAATTTTATTACATGGCGTCGATCCTTGATGTCCAAACCAATTCGTTAAAACAGCCATGACAACCTTTCTCAAGGGATTTGAATTATAGCGTTAAAAATCGCAAATCGGTCGCAATTATTAGCAAAGCGCATCCACTCGACCAATGTTTGGTCCTTGTGTTTTAGTTTCATCGCAAATGCGAAGGTTTTTTCGAGTACGTAGAACGAACCTCTGACCGCCTGAACCATTGATGTACGAACAGGTAGGCGTTACGATGTACGAGTACATCGTAACGACTGTCGTCTACAATGGAGATAGTGACTCCGTGCGCAACCTTGAGCTTAATCGGACATCAATATTTCAGAACGGTTGACAAAATAATCCGAACAAATAGTGTGTAACGCCTGTATACTTACAAGAAATGCACAATCACTTTTCGGTAACAACTCGCCGCTGGCGGCGTATAGTGTTATTTTGCGACTAGTGCAAACTTAGGTTTAGTGGCTGTTTTAACTTGCCTTCCATCTTCGAGTGTCGGCCGCAGCCGGCTCGCGACGTTACAGTAACCGCGTTATTTGGTATCCATGTTCGTCCAGAAAAATAGCGTCATTTTCGCTGAGATGAATTTATAGAACTATTCCATCTTCGAAATCATATATAAATTTGCAGGTGCGTATACACCAGGCGACTATCATGCATTTGACATTAGAGCACAGGAGCAATTCCTCGGTCGCGACCGACACCTCCAAATGATCGACAACTTGTTTTCAGCGTACTGATATAGTTATAATAGTAGTTCAAAACTCAAACGCAGAATCGTTTAAGAATATATAAGTCCAGAGATATTGCAAAAATAACAAACTCCCAAACCTGCCTGCCTGATACTTTTCTTTGTTTAGCTCGGATAATACTTGTGTCACAATGACCGCGTCATCACTCGTCTTAGAATCTGGGTTACATGGCCATTATGGCCACTCTTATTTTGCTTCGCTAAAAGAAGAAACCTTTGAAGGGTAATATGCAAATGCTGAGTTTAAAATTGAAGGTGATAAAAACGATTGGGTTAAATTATAGTGCTATATCAAAAAACAATTTGACATTTTGAACCAACAGCAGATAAACATTCGTTCATGTAAGTCAAATACTATCAAATGTAAAAACTGTCACTTCTACCTATGACAAGGCAATCAGTAAAGGTTCTTCAAAGTTGAATATCGATGACGAAGCTAATAAACGACTTCTGGAGATTGAGAGACACTTGAGAAAGCATTCTCCCCAAGCAGTTAATGCCCATATTGTCGGTAAGATTGCAATCGATAACAAGTCCAGAAAAAGAGAAGATGACAGCATCGCAGATCCTGAAGTAAGAACTCTTCGACAAAGTATACAGCAGCTCGCGATGGTATACTTCTTTCGTGGTGAAGTATCTGCGAAGTGGATACGTTTTGAGCTGTTGTTGAGGCAACAACAAAGACAAAAAATGTCACTAGATGAAGTAGAGACGCTTGGACGACAATTGAAAATGGAAGAACCTGAAATAAAGGCAGCCCTCGCATTCTTTCATAGTATTGGAGAAATACTATTCTACGAATCAATTCCTGAGCTGAAACACACGGTGATTTTGGATGTAAGTTGGCTAGTCAACCTTTTTAAGATTCTGATTACCCTAGACGTTTCAAGCAAGGAAAAATTTGGTTATCCTCCAAAAATACAGAGCCTATTCGAAGAGTTGCATCACAACGGAAGCTTACATGAAGAATTGGTTGATTATCTCCTAAAATTTCATCACAGAGAAGAAGACAAGGCGATACTGCTTAAAATAATGGAATTGTACGACATAATGTGCAAGATGCCAGTAAATCCTGGAGCAAAGTTCATGTATTACCTACCGAGCCTGCTGCAAAAAGATGCAGAAGGTAAAGATAGTGTCATTTTCCCGGCGGAACACTCATCATGTTATCAGCTTTATTACCATTTCCAGGGTAATTTCCTGCCTGAAGGTCTATTTTACCGTTTAGTTATTCGATGCTTGAGGCGTTGGTCCACACAAGGCAATGCTGTCGTTATGAGGAAAGTCAAGGTACGCATTTTCATCGAGCGCCATCAGTTTCACCTAACCATTTGCAAAGAAGGTTCTGATATCCAGTTGAAGGTACTGATTCCATCTCGTGGAAAACACTCAATACAACTACAGCCAGAGGATTTAAGAGACATAAGACTAGTGGTTGAAAATGAGTTAAATAACATTATCGGCACATACACGCCTGGCTTGAAATACCAAGCTTCCGTGAAGTGCAAGTGTCGAAGTCACGCAGTTGGAGAACTACTACCTGGTGCAGAAGACGTAGACGACCGATGTCTTCCAATCTCAGAGAAGAAAACGACAGTTTTATGTCCATTAAGTGCTCTTCCATCACATGGTCCTGATTTGGATATTTGGTCTGTGACAGGTAAGCGTCGTTTCATTTCCTTATGTACATCATATCCTCTTCGCTTACAAAATATAACGATTCTATGTCGGATAACGCAATTCAGAGTATATATAATGCAATCATTTGAAATGAAAGTAATTGGCCAGCTATCCAAGTTATCGGGAAAAATTCAGTCATATCAAAATAGTAGATCAGGCGAATATTGAAAACAATTGTGATTGAGTAACGTTCTCGGATATATACGATTGTATTTCAAATACAGCCAAGCATCACAACAAGCTTCTCTTATATTATTTGCAGAAGCAGCCAGAACTGACAAGCCTGATAAAGGTATGCCTTTGATAATTCGATTTACAATAAACATAACGTCATTTGATATCAGGAGATTCGTTTCTCTTTCATCATGTAGGAGGCGTAAAAATTGAGTAGCAACATAAATAGACACTCGTTATTGGTTGAGTCAACCTTGTGTTTCAAGCATTGACAGTTATTACTTTTCTTAATATCTCACTCACAATAGTGAGTGTTCATATTTAAGCATGGAAGACAGAGCATGCACCAAGTAATATTCACGCTCTGTTTGGCAAGCAAGTAGTTGGAAGTAATTTTCCATTCAGTTTTCATTTGTAGCATCAAAAAGTAATATACTCTTTCGGCTGAAGCCGTCTGTCGTTATATCGCAACTCTAAAATCTTAAAGACAAATGCCATGGTGGAAGTGTATCTTTTTACTCAATCCGTAGATTACTGTTGTAATACGGCTAGTTTTCAATCGGATTCGAACACACAACATACGGCATCAGTCGCCTAGCTGAGAGGCCACAGACAGAACCGCTCGGCTAAATCTCCACTCCCAAAAAAGAGTGGTTCAATAGCCGGCTAAGTTGTTACATTTTTTTTTCTGACTGAGACCGCTCAACACGTTGTAGAGTTCGTGAAGCACTCACGCACGCATGCTCACTATCATACATCGCACATACACACTTTATCGAAGCGAAGAAACGAATTTCATCGCTTTAACTGGGCGAACGATAACCTCGGGGACAACTCTGTCCACCAGCAGTGTTACCAACCCAGGGTAGAAAATACGGCTAGTGTTCAATCGGATTCGAACCCACAACATACGGCATCAATCGCCTAGCTGAGAGGCCACAGACAGAACCGCTCAGCTAAATCTCCCACTCCCAAAAAAGAGTGGTTCAATAGCCGGCTAAGTTGTTACATTTTTTTTTAAAGTCAGCCATGAAGTTGAGATAAAATCTTAGTAATACAACCAATGATACATGTCTCTTCCTCCACTACTACGGAAGCATGGTATCAGTATTGAAACATTTCATGAGTGTGGTCTTTCATGAGTTGATAAAGGAAGGATAGTAATATTTGCAGTGACCTATAGCTTCAAGCAAAATTACTCTCTTATGTTGAAACTTGACGTCTCAAATAAAAATGGCCACGCTAAGCTCTAGTCGATCTGTAGAACATACTTCAATAATTACTCTTCAATAATTACTCTTCTACGAAACTAGTCTTTTAATAGCATTGTCAAATACCAATACCGCTCCATCCTGGTTTCGTTTACGACGTGTCAAGATCTTCACGACAAATGTCATCAGTCACAGGGTGTTCCCCGAACTAAGTAAAGTTAACAAAGAAACAAACTGGCTGCTACTCTCCAACTACAATGCGATGTTGCCTACGAACAGCTTTCAGAAATTTGGGTTGCTAAATACAATAATAGTATATTGAGACTTGAAAGTTATAGTCTCTATTCCTATAGCAGTTCCGTCTAAGTCCCAGCCTGTCTTTGTATAAATTACAGAAAAAATTAAGTGTCGTACTGCAGCAAGGTTTTCCTGAAACCATGCAGTGAGCGCGTGGCGTGAAAGCGACGTCAAGCGCTCGACAGCCATAGACATGACAGTTCTCAGTGCAAACAATTAAAGTGACCCTTTTTCTCTGCTTCGAACGACGATCGGGTGCAATCAAAGCCGAGAGAATTTTGTGAGGGAGGAGACAGTTTTGGATGAATAACGACATAGTATATCAAAAACGTTCTTCCCGTGCGATTTTATATATTTATTGCGATAGGGAGGAATCGAAAAATCGTACAGTTCAGGAACGAGTAGTTCGTAGCGAAAGTATAATATCATTCCAGAACATTAGGTTTTTCCTGTAAAATTATTGGCACGTTTATGTCATAAATTGGTCATTACCCAAATTCTGTACCCTGTTCTTTGTGTCTAATCACAGCATTCGTGTGATTTGTGCTGTATCGGACACGACGTCGTTTCACTTTTGATGCAGCAAAACTGACACCCATGCCGATACGGCACATGAACAAGTGATATTGGGTAATAATATCTAAGCAACAGTGACATATGTGAAAAATAGATACACTTTATTCGTAATCGACAACGTCAATTGATTACCAAATATATTATTATCAGTCAATGAGTGAACTAATGAATAAATCTCACTAATATGAGTAACTATTAGTTATTTTGAATACCGTTAATTAATCAATAGGTTGACTGATTCATTATACTTCGTTATTTACAACATTGACCTGAGTAATTTCTTAAAAGAGGCTGTATTGAGACACCTATCCTGTCATGTGAAAAGGTCTTCCTTGTTATAGATGCAGAAAATTATTATTGAATATTATAACTAGAGTATATAATTAGAATAATTTGCCTGTATTACAGATGCTCTGTCGGATCTCTTTTTCACCCTTGAAAAAGGTCTGACAGACAAAGACGCACGTGACATGATCAACCTCTTAACACCCACACAAATCAGTCCGCGTGATGCAGACAAACTAAAGACTCCTTTTGCTATCTTTAACAATCTACGACAGAAGGGCTACGTATCAGAAAATGACCTAGAATTTCTCAAGGAGGTACTCCGTCGAATGGAAAAAGCAGTACTGGTGCTCCGCATCGATGAATATCTACAGAGGGGGGACATTACTAAGTACAATACTTTGTTTTGAGAGACAAATACCACTTTTATAACTGCCTTTATCGAGTAAATATGCTGTGAAAGTAATTACCTGGATATTAGAGTATAGTCACTAGTGTGACCAGGGACACTTATGTAAACATCAGTAAATTTACAAAATTATCACATTAGGCAACAGTGTTGATTATTTCAAGGTAGGCGATTTAAGTACAGTGTGTATTATGTAATTTCCTAAAGTAACTTTAAATGCATTGTAATGTTGTATGTTTTATTCTAAGAAAAAGCCTTAGGGACAGACAATTTAAGATGTAGGAAAGCTTACTAGATAATTTTGAAGTTTTTAATGTGTTCCGGAATCATAAATCCTGTGGATGTTTTCTTTTATTCGACTGGGCTGTAAGTTTGCATTATGTTTTAAGTGGGTAAAGCAAAGAAAATTGACAATGAGAGGATATAACACTTAACATAATATACAAGTACTTAATTTTTGTTAGGAATTCTTAATTGACAGTAAGAAATTGAATTGTCTACGTATCGAGTTGCTGTCGATTTATGAACACTGTAAAAGTTTAGTTTTGTAACTGTTGGTACACTGCGCAGCAACATTGACACTCAAGAGTCAGATGTATATTGAAGACGTTTTAACAATCCCTCTTGATGAACATCTATTTATTTCAACTTCATCTGTCATAAAAAATGACGTTCATTGAAGGGATAGTATATGTCGAACCAGTACAGTGAAGAATGCTTGTAATTTCGCTGAATTTGGACGTTGATTAGTTGAAAGAGAATGTTTTCATAGAATGACGCAATAAGCAGTACCCTATGTCGTAGATGTCACAGATGTTGGAGGGAAGTTTGCATTTCATTTACAGTTTATAACAATCATATATTTTTGCGTAATTTACCTTTTACAAGTGATGGATATTGGTAAAGTGAATTTGTCCATGAGATGCATTATCATGAATTATATTTTATAATATTCACATGTATGTTCTACTTAATAACCATTTGTAACTGTTGGTACTAATACTCCCGATTGCACTGCTTATATTGTACACTACATTTAAATGAATAACCCAATTTTCAATATTAAACTACTTATCAGGTTTGTGAAGTACGCTACCGTAGAAGACAATCACAGGACATTTATCTGCTAACTATCTTTCAGTGAACCTTCCTAAAACTATTTGTAGATGTATTCACAGGCAGGAAGAACATAAACTCGAGACTCTAAATTTGGCTGTTTGTCAAAATAATTGACATCAGTACCGTGTTTCTCCTATTTATTCAGGACGAATAGACCTTGAGCAAAGTAATTAAAATTTTAACTCAATTTTTGTTACAACGTGATTATACTGAAAGTATTTTGACTCTCAGCAGCAAATTAAAAGTGGTCAATGAGAAAGAGAGTAAGTCGTTGACGAAATAAAGGTGCTCAAATTGATTAAAAAATAAAACTTAAAAAAATAAAAAACAAACGAAATTACTTAGGTTTCCCACATTAAGTTTCAAATAATAATTGTTAACACTACAACAACTATTGCAGAGTAAAATGATCGAAAGTCGAAATGCATTTAACTGCAAAGACCAGAAGTTTGGTTGCAAGTTTTCTTGATTGAATCCAACGCTCTGCTACATCTATGTGAAGGAATAGTTGTTTTCTTAAATGTGTTTCCTTAACTTTAACAAATCATGTTAACGTTGTTTTTAAGGATTTTCTGAATATGATCAAGAGCACAAAATATACCCAGTGAACTATTATTTGCGTACTGAATTTCTGGTCAAGCATGATCTACTTCGATTTGAAAATGCACGGTTTGAAATTTCTTGGGTTTTTTTTCAATGTTTGATCCGATAAACAGCGTAATATTTGCGAAAAGAAATATGTGTACAGAATATTATTATCTTGGTGTGTTTCAAATTTGGTTCTTATTTTACAGGCAGTGTTTAAAATATCATATCGAAATTACATGTTAATGCTTTACAATTATGTATGAACCGCACGAACTCAGTTAGTTGAAGTTCGATTTCATCGAAGCTAAACAACCACAAACTTCTGGATAATACAGTTCAATAGTGTTCTTTCCAAATACCTAAGAATCGATTAATGGTGAGTAGTTTTACGTTCAGTTTGTAGCAGAGAAAGGAAAGTTTGGTTTTTGTTAGTCCGTAATTACGTAAAGATTCTTTCAAATTAATGTATGAATTTTCTGCCGACTCATAGATATGTAGATTGCGCTGATATTAAGTCAAACTTTGAAGCAGGAGATGTACCGTGTGACAGTAATTATACTCGACAAGTCTTTTAAAGTTTGCAATTGCAGTTTATTGATGTATAAAGCCATTTGCATCAATGCTTTGCAAAACATGTCTTCCATATATTTTGTGCATTAGATAGACTCCACATGAATGGAATAACCTAATCTAAGATCGTATTAAGGAAGTACACAAGCAAATACTAACATTTAAGAAAAATATTCCCAATTAAAACATCATTAGAGTATAATATAAATAGAGATGCAAGACGACGTTACTTCACTCTTGACATCGAGAGACTTTCTTGTAGGTTACAGTCAGTTACGTACAGCTTTTATATTCAGTCATTTTCATATCGTATAAGTGCATGTTTAACAAGATGATTTCAGAAATACGCGCTTTTTGAATACAATGACTTGTATTTGATATTATTCCATCATGGAGATCTTATTCCATCATGGAGATCATTAAATTAGATATCGATAAATGTATTCTTTTATCTGTTTATGTGTTCGATTCATATTACATTGCTGGGACATTATACACACACACACACACACTGACACATACACATACACAGACAAACAGACAGACAGACAGACAGACAGACAGACAGACAGACAGACAGATAGATAGATAAATAGACAGACAGACAGACAGACAGACAGACAGACAGACAGACAGACAGACAGACAGACGGATGGATGGATGGATGGATGGATGGATGGATGGATAGATAGATAGATAGATAGATAGATAGATAGATAGATAGATAGATAGATAGATAAAGTAAAATAAGAAACGCACATGAACGTGCAGCTTTAAAAGCAAGGGGTTCATCAGTTCTTTACCGTGAAGACTATTTCGGGGATTTTAAAATCCATATAATCAGATTTTCCTGGCTCTCAAGTAGTGTTGATCAGACACAACATCCGCTTGTACAGTTTTTGTACATGAGAAATGAAATGCTCTAATAAAAGTATAGCTCTGAGAGAATAGTGCCATTGAAAATATGTGATAATATATTACGAGATACATTTGTCATGCGTACAATGAAGGACAAGCTGTATCTCTTGTCAAAAAGTTTGGTAACAAACATCCCAATGGCATCATCAATGGTAATATCGATCTCAAGAAGTAGCATGCGTTCCATTGTGTTCACATTTTAAGAAGAGAGACTACAGGTAACTATAGTGAGATCTACCAGACTCTGTGCCATCATGAAAACAACACATGAATTCTAATATATGAACCTGAAACAACTACGAAACTTGCCGGCTTCTTGTAACTGTCCGTTAACAAGTTTACCAACACACTCGCGTCTATATTGATACAGGTTTGCCCAAAACGGCGCACTTTCTATATCTATTGGGATAGTTCTTGTTTCAACAGATTTGTCGCCAACCTGAAAATAACCATAAATTATAGTCCACATTTACCCACATCATGAATGCTGTACGAAACTTGTTTATACTGCTGAAGGTTTTCTTGTCACTGCTTTACTTTTAACAGTGTATTGATTAACAATCATTTAGCGTATTTGTCAAAATAACCACCTTTTTAGTCTATCTTCGTATACTGTAAGCAACTCAGGTGGAGTGCCCGTTTACTTTGCAGTGTGTCGTTTGCCCGTGTTATAGTTCCGGTTTTTACTGTAAGCGACCCCTCATTTGTCAAATAATACGCTTAACCAATGAGCATTCGTTAAACGAAAATATATTTCGCCCCACTATACGGAATGTGAGAACAAATTGATCCGACAATGCAGTTTCGTTCCTGACCCATTGCTACTGCGGTGGTTTTCGTGGTCGCAGCCAGCCAGCTGTAGAAGTTTATTGGGAAGGGATCAAGACTCCATCTCACTGGTATTCGTACACTTCAAGCTTACAGGAGACGTGAAAAAATTATCTCACCCTCTGCATAAATCAAAAGCGTTATTTGACAATAAAGGTTTCTCTACAGATGCGAGCGAAATGTTGTCCAATGCCCAATGTGCATTACATGGACTGGAACCACCGAGTGATCGATGGCAGAGCTGTGATGATTGTAGACAATGTCCTGGAGGTCATGTTTGTAATCTGCATTTAACATATTTTGTGGTCATGTGAGAAACAAATCTCGCAGCGAAAGGACCTGGAATAAGCTTTCCTCATTCGTTGGGGACATTTGGTCTTGCATTCGCATGCGGCTCGTGTGAGACACATGCCAGGAAATCCCAAGAGGATTTGACCGGTTGACCTCGCTGTTAATTTTATGCAGGAAATTACAATAACGATGCTTGGTCGAATGATGCAGTGCCTTGAGGGTGGGATCGCCAGTTGTATACGGGGAGGAGTACCTTCCCGATGGTGATAAGTGGTGCAGATTACCGTAGCCTAAGTGACTGGCGTATACGCGTGCCAAAAGACACATATGGTTGATTTCCTGTTGACCAGTCGGATAGCAGAGATGCAAATACCTGGACTGAACCATTTGGTTTTTTGTGGGTGTCGGTGGTACTTTGACAATAACAGTAAAGATGCACATATATTGAGTTTATTGCCTTGTTTATGAGCGGCCAGTATTACCAACAGCATAAATTATGTGCATTTGCCCTTGAAGAAATAAATAATTTCGAATAAAACATCGCGAATGTAACCACATTCCTTAAGCTCGACGTACACTTAAGTGCCCCAAAGAACCATGAAATCGCCCGACTTTCGATTGAAGAGATGAGTTTTGCCAAACCGCGTATACAGAAAAAGTGTCAGATGCTTTATTTTTAGAATCATAGACAGTATAGCGAGATGTAAAAAATGTGAAATAGGCTCCCCACCTAATAGTCGGGTCGGAAGGTAAGGTTCCCATGCACCCCATGGATGTATTTTTTTAACCTACATTTTTGTAATCCTTAGGGTCTATATTTAATGAATTTTGATGTTCCCAAAATCAAATCGTGTCCCATGGGGTTCATTTGGCGCCATCTTTGCCGCCATCTTGGCCGCCATCTTGGATTTCAGCGATGGGGAAGGGGCCACGTATCTACCGCTCGACGGAAACAGAAACAATAAAATACTATAAACGTTACATTTTTAGAAAGCCAAGATTGTTGCCTTTTCATTGATATATAACTTAATAGGGATTAATTAATATTCGAACGTCGATTAGACTTTATATCGGCCATTGGCCGTAAATCGTAAAATTTGCAAAATTTCACACCCAATAATTAAGTTTCCGTTCCTCCAAACAATTTTTCATAAGGTATTTATATATTTTTTGGAAGAACTCAGTGCAATAAACAAGAAAAACAACATTAAAAGTATGTGTCTTGAGATTTAGTG
>LD364092.1:14161-25966 GCA_001465055.1 Ptychodera flava
TTGTCACATCCATGGAAAAGTGTTCCTGCAACATGGAAATAATTAATGCAACTAAATGTACAGTTTATCAAGAAGGGTTTTCAATGGTTACATAAAATGCTGTTCCTCTTAAACAAAGTTTGGTCCTTCCTCATGCACACATATAGATAGAAACACAGACAGACACAGACAGAGATAGATGCAGACACGCACAGACACACACAAATTCATCATATATAGAAAGATAAGAACGTGTATATATATATATATATATATATATATATATATATATATATATATATATATATATATATATATATATATATATATATATATATATATATATACATATAGAGATACAAATGTTCCCATAACAAATTTGTTTCATAGAGCCTCCGTACACTTGTAGACTGCTTGTGCTCGACTTTCAACGATTGCAGAGTCAAAGTTAGATAAAAGAATAGATAGATAGATAGATAGATAGATAGATAGATAGATAGATAGATAGATAGATAGATAGATAGATAGATAGATAGATAGATAGATAGATAGATAGATAGATAGATAGATCTCAAAATCTCAAACTCTTGAGATACTCACTGGATAAAAACTGTACATTTCCAAAATAGCATCACCGTCCGGCAGGCAAATATTCTGAGTTTTATTTGAATCCAAGTCACAGACTATGAAGAAAAAACAATAAGATTAAAATGTAGTCTTAACCTTCTGTTATTTTTTCATAGTTTTTGCTCAGTATATCGGCTGCAAGATCTTGTTCCACTCTCACAAAAACGTTGAAACATATGTGTGCCTCGTTTGCACAGCATCTGAAGGTGTAGAATGCACTCTTATTGTTCATACTTAAATCTAAATCTGGACCAGAACTCGCCAATGAACAATAAGAATGCAGTCTATACATGGATACCCTGAGTTGACAACCTGAATACTTTGTGTCAAAGTGCCGACGGTGTGAAACAAGAAACTATTGTTGACATTACAAGTTAGCTGGAAAAAATCCTCCAAACTTACAGCTTCTTGCCCTTTAAAGTTTGTCATTGTATTACCGACTATTTAAAGGAATGCAGAGATTAACAGAATCCCACGACCCAATGGACTTTGACGCAATGTTTCAAACTAGTTAGGGAATTTCTGTCTCACACGAGCCGATGAAAATTCGGGTGAAATAACCAACTCGCTTCGCTCGGTGATTATTTCCCGCAAAAAATGTGCTAATTTTTATCCCAGAGCTCTTAAATCCCCAACCAAATACCCTCGCTTGCCGTTTATATCCTCAAATAACATTTCGATTGCGCGACAATACAGAGTTTGAGAAAAACCGATCCCATACTGGTGCTCTCACACTCCCAGTGTACTGGGAACGTAGGGAAAAATCGACGCATTACTCCAGGCATTAAACAAATTAAATCTATGAATTGAGTTTATTAGTGTATTTTTGTAAAAGTACAATCGATGTACTGCAACTTTTGATTGGTAACATAGTGGTTTGAGAATCTGTCTCGTAATACTTCATAAATATATTAAACCCCGCTTGCCACTGTAGAAGAACAACTTTACCATAATGATTTAAACAATAGTGTTGGGCCAAACCATGACGCTGAAAAAAAGGGATGAGTGGCGTGAATCTCTGTACGACAATTGTATTTCGCACGAATATTTTGCCACGGTTTTAAGGCATTCAATATAAGAAAAAAACAGATCGACTTTCTGAAAAGTTTTTATCAACGTTTGGCTAGGGTAGATTATACCGTGAATCCTAGCCTTCCCCAATTGTCCATCTGACTGTTGATGGCTAAGTATATATTATTATAATTATCGTTTACAAAAATGTTGCCTCCCAAACATCAATGTAACAGATGTAGTCTTACCAAGCTTTCCGTATCCATGCCACTGATTGATAGATATAGCCTCGTAACCATATCTTGTGTATGATAAGAACTCAAACCAACGCAGATACACAGGGACTGTACTGTATTTGAGATAAATGTTTGGTCATAATCACACCATGAAAAGATGTCACGATACGATTTAATGCAGAAAAATACCAGTGCGCCAAAGAACCCATCCAGTGTATATATTATTACATGCCTCGTATATCGAACGTCGCGCGCTCCATAGGATTCAACGGTAACTCGCCGATGATGTCGCGGGCCGCATAGTCGTCACTTGACTGAAAGTGAACCGGAACTATTTTTAACTTGAAAACTTTTGGATGCAAAAGTCTTGAAATTTCATGTTTTGCACAGAAAATCCGGTTTTTGGCAAATTTCGCATAAAAAAAAATGATAAACCGCATAACAGTAGTTCAAATATATCAATGCGCCATTCGATGATGAAAATCGCTCTATTTTTAACCATTTTTCGTCTAAAATGAAAATAAAGCATTTGACTATATTTTATCAATAAACGTAGATATTTTTGGTGCAAACTGAGTAAGAGAGGCATGTAATAAAAACATTATAGCCTAAAAATGGGACTATGTACTCTCGGGGCAGGAGACCATTTTCCCTCCTTACGTCGGTAGGTGAACATTTGCCCGACGTAGGGAGGACAAATTGTCTCATGCCCCGAGGGTACATAGTCCCTTGTTGGGCTGTAATGTTTTTATTACATGCCTGTCTTACACAGTTTTCACTCAAAATATTTAGGTTTACTGGCAAATGATAATCAAATGCTTTATTTCCATCTTGGACGATAATCCGTTAAAAATGGAACGATTTTTATCATCGAATGGCACATTGATATATTTAAACTACTGTTATGCGGTTTATCAATTTTTTTCTGCAAAATTTTCCTAAAATCGGATTTCAAATGGAAAACGTGAAATTTTAACATTTTTACATCCAAAAGTTGTCAAGTTGAAAAAGTTCCGGTTCATTTTCAGTCAAGTGATGACTATGCGGCCCGCGACGTCATCGACGAGTTACCATTGAACTGTATAGAGCGCACGACGTTCGATATACGAGGCATGTAATAAAGTATAATATTATATATTATAGCCCAAACATGGGACTATGTGCCCGAGGGTAGGTGGCCATTTGCCCGACGTAAGGAGGGCAAATGGTCTCCTGCCCCGAGGGTACATAGTCCCATGTTTGGGCTATAATGTTTTTATTACATGCCTCTCTTACTCAGTTTGCACCAAAATTATTTATGTTTATTGGCAAATTATAGTCAAATGCTTTATTTTCATTTTAGACGAAAAACGGTTAAAAACAGAACGATTTTCATCATCGAATGGCGATTGATATATTTAAACTACTGTTATGCGGTGTGTCAATATTTTTTTGCGAAATTTTGAAAAAACCGGATTTTCTGTGCAAAACATGAAATTTCAAGACTTTTACATCCAAAAGTTTTCAAGTTGAAAATAGTTCTGGTTCACTTTCAGTCCAGTGATGACTATGCGGCCCGCGACGTCATCGACGAGTTACCATTGAATCCTATGGAGCGCGCGACGTTCGATATACGAGGCATGTAATAATACATATTATAGCCCAAAACATGGGAGTATGTGCCCGAGGGTAGGTGACCATTTGCCCGACGTAAGGAGGGCAAATGGTCTCCTGTCCCGAGGGTACATAGTCTCATATTTGGGCTATAATGTTTTTATTACATGCTTCTCTTACACAATTTTCATTCAAAATATTTAGGTTTATTGGCAAATGATAAACAAACGCTTCATTTCCATCTTAGACAAAAATCCGTTAAAAATGGAACGATTTTCATCATCGAATGGCTCATTGCTATATTTAAACTACAGTTATGCGGTTTGTCAATTTTTTTTTCTGCAAAATTTTCCAAAAAAAACGGATTTTCTCTGCAAAACATGAAATTTCATTATTTTTACATCAAAAAGTTGTCAAGTTAAAAACAGTTCCGGTTCACTTTCAGTCCAATGATGACTATGCGGCCCGCGACGTCATCGACGAGTTAACACTGAATCCCATGAAGTGCGCGACGTTCGATATACGAGGCACGTAATAAAGGTGAGCTAGGTCCTTTTGTTCAATGTATGAACATGCATATTGATATAATTGTGTCTCAATATCTGTATATTGTATGATAAAGTGTGAGTACGATGTGTAATAGCGAGTGTGTGTCATTGTGTGTGTGTTTGTTGTGTGTGTGTGTGTGTGTGTGTGTGTGTGTGTGTGTGTGTGTGTGTGTGCATGCAATTGCTTCATAAAGTCTACAGTGTGTGGAGGGGTCGCAGTCAGAAAAATTGCAACGACTTAACTCGGTTATTGAACACTCCTATTTTGAAGGGTGGGGATTGGCCGAGCGGTTTTGACCGCGATGGTTTTGCTAGGTGACTGAGTGCTGTACGTTGTGAGTTCGAATCCGAATCCGCTGAATTTTGCTTTTGACTTGGAAGACGACAAAAGGATGTGGCAAATCCTAATCGCAAGTGAACACGAATTTCGCTTTTACCGGACGAACGACAATTAAATTACTTTGACGTCAGAAGTGGCATAAGTAGGGTAATACGGTACGCGGTTCGCACTCTTTTTCTACTGGTGATTCTGTTGGTATACCATAGTATGAGCACGGCTTTCTACAGCAAGGTGTGGACAAATTTCGAGTCGTTTTTTTTGACATTATCACTTGTACTTCACTTGAAATGATGCATCTGATACAGAGAGAGTGTCTGACGTCTTAAAGGAAGCGCGCACCTATATGTAACCTCGATCGGCTAACACAATAAAATGGTCCAAATTAGACGGCACGGGAAAATCGAATTTTTAATTCGAATAAAATAAGTGGGTCTATGTATGCGATAAAGATACGATCCCAAAGTATTCCCCTCTCGTGTGACGTCATCGATGATTCGCTTCCTGGCTCGGAATGATACTGCCGCTGTGTTTGGACAAATCCTGGTCTTCGATGACGTCATACGTACGGAATACTGGGAATATATATATATATATATATATATATATATATATATATATACATATAGTTATATATAGTTATATAAATAGTTATATATATAGTTATATAACACAAATTACTTCAAGTACAAAGTAATGAAATCTGTTACTTAAGTTTCATGCATCCTGTAATCCTAATCCTGTAATCCTCAGGATTACAGGATTAGGATTGCAATTTGAATATTTCAGGATGCATGAACGTAAGTAACAGATTTCATGACTTTGTACTTGAAGTAATTTGTGATATTATTTATAATGCTCTGCTTAGCATCGAGCACTGTAATTTCCTACGAGGACATATGTATATATATATATATATATATATATATATATATATATATATATATATATATATATATATATATATATATATATGACTACTTTGTGACCCGTGGCACATGGTATACATACGCTACGTTTATATAAAATCCTTCGAATATATTTAGCGGCATAAAAATGCACATAGTAACGGCCATAGCAACGCCATACGATGTACAAGCCGTGGCTATTGCAAAACCTGCAATTCAAAGACAGTAATGAAGATAATGAGAGGTAAAATGTAAGGCACAAAGTCGTAGATATTAAGCGACTGAGTAAGTTGTTCAGAGAACTTGGGTTAAAAACGGACGGATGTCAAGCTTAGAATAATATAGAAAATATCGAAGAGTGAGTGAAAATATCGGTTCAAGGTAGATCGCGCCTCGGGGACAGATATTCGGACTCTCTAACTTTTTTATTTCTTTTCTGATCCACAACATGTGGGGATTCATTTTGAAACCCTTTGCGAAAGAAAAACTTTTTTGAAATTTGATTGTCTTTTCATAGAGTTAACACAGAGCCATTTTGAATTTCAAATTTCGGCATATCTTCAGCTTTTTATTTCGGTAGTTCCAAAATTTGCGTGGTGACTACGATTTTTATTCTTGATTTTGAAAGGGAATGTTGAGATATTCCTTTGATAATTTGGGCGAAAGTTCAAGTGTTTTGCTTTCGAGGCGCATACTACCTTAACGCTTATGGTTCTACAATCAATTATGGTTCGAAAGTTAAACACATTCAAACGATTTTTAGGTCAAATTGACGATGCATTTACTGACACTGTGAATTAAAATTAACCAAAATCGGTTTTAAAAACCCTTCACTGACATGTGTATGGGCCGATTGCAAGCCTTGAATTACATAAATCTGACAGGTGTATTCACGGGATGATCTTACCGAGTGCAGAGCCAGCAAGTGCGACAATGAACAGCAACAACAGGTATGTAAAGAATCTTTCAATCTCGGGATTTAAACCTTGGAGAGGATGAAGCAGAATGACAATCAATGAATCAGTCAGCGAAATTTGCATGAAATCTTCCAAAGTACACCGAAAAGTTAGACGCTTTAATTTTCACATTTTTCAGCATTGCCGTAATAATGCAGCGTTTGTTGTTCTGACTACTGAAGCAAAGCTTCAGATGAGGATCCCATGCCGAGTAACAAAAATTGTTACAAAGTCTACTTATTGAGGAAAACCACAATGAGAGGGTTTATAAATAATTTTCGGAACTACACCGAAAGTTATTTATCTGAACAGGGAGTTATAGTGCTTCGGCCTAGTTGGAGGGAGGGGGAGTGAGGGAGGGAGGGAGGGAGGGAGGAAGAGAGAGAGGGGGCAGAGACATGCAGACAGATAGACACACAGACAGACAGACAGACAGACAGACAGAGACTAGCAATTTGCATGATCGTGTGCATAGATTGACATAGTGTCTGTCACTCTTCCTGTCTACCTGTGTATCTCTCTGTTTCTTTGCCCGTCTATGTCTGTCTCCCTGTCCTCTCTCTATCCGTCTGAACCCCTCTCGTGATCGCTGTGGCATTCATCAGAGAGGTGATGTGTGTATGTTTCACATTTTACCTGTCATCCAATATGAGACTGACCCAGCCAAAATTACTACTGTAAAGGATACTGGAATCTGCAACAACGAAATGCAAATGTTTTTTATCGAGATGGGCATCAAACTATTTTGCGACATTTGTCAGTTGTTGCTGTAAGGTTAAGTTGTTGTGCGTGGTTACATGGTCAAATAGTCTACTTTCTGAAAGTACCAGTAAAATGCGTCGGCAGCCCATGTTTAGAGAAAAAGATTTACAAAACTGGTGGTGTGACGGTATAATTGTGAAATTCTAAACTAACGCTCTCATTAAAGGTGCCGAAGCGGAAATCAATAAAATATACTTACCTCAATTAAACATTTCGCCATAATATAAGCATCTGTTCTGTACATCCCATTAAAATGTTCACGAAAGAATAGGATTGCCTCTGGTTGTACACTCTGAAACAAAATATATGAATTACTGTTCACATTAAATGTTGCGTCCAATATGTTTCCAAATATGCGGTACATGGTAATTGATAAGCAAGGAGAAACTGCCAAAATTAGCTGAGAATAATGGTCAAATGGTTAGAATTTACACGATAGGGTACTATTGATACAAACTAAGTCGGGGAAAATACACTCTTCATTAGCTGTGGCAAGCGTCTGTCTCTACTTGTACATGAATATTTTTAACAACAGACATGACCCTTATAAACAACACAGCAAATTTCATGGGCATGTGTTCAGAAATACGCCATGCTCTGATGCATATCGCTTTGAATACGTGCCCTTCCCTCTTGTACTTTTTGTGATAGTTCAAGATAATGTGGAAACGTTGCAGTTGTATCAAGTTAACTGTGCGTTCACCTATTTCTCGTTATCAGTATCGCAAAGGAGTTAAAGAGACTGATTGATGAGAAGGGCAAGTGCTTTAGAGGCCCATCATTAAGCATTTGTGGACCACAATATTCCAGCTCAGGTCATCGATATCAATCAAAATAACATCAAGATGCCGAATACTACAGTTACCCACCCGTATTGTTTGAAATAGGGAGTTCGTGCTAACGAGGTAGACCATCAAAGCCAACATTCCTTGAATACTCCGTACGCCACTCTGCGTGTATGGAATTTGAAAGTAGGCCATCCCAATAACCAGAGACACGGCCTGAAAAGCGGGACATTTGAGAAGATCTGTCACACATGAATCGTCTTTCTAAATATGGCACAAGCCACGTTATATATATGCATGTGTTTGCAATGTTTATCTAATGTGCTCAGTGTGTTTTAGCATCATGTTGTTCTTGTTTTTAATTCACCAAATTTCGGGGTGGTGGATATTTATAGCAAATGTGTACCTTAAAATGAATCTATGTATCATGCTACCATGCGTCATTCTGATTGGACGAGAGCTCATTCCGCCTATGCTGAACTATTCTTTTTAGCAGTGGCCTCTAAACCAGCGTAGTGGGTTAATGCGAAAGCAATGTGGGGAGGCGGGCATTTAGCTTGCAGGGAAAAGGGGGGTATTAAACGAATAAAATAAATAAATATTTAGTCTAATGATTACTTTATGTGTAAACGCATGTGTAGATATCTTTTGCACTTTACCATACTTGCACTGTCGCTTTTTGTCGTCTGTGTGTTGTCGTTGTCGTCTGTGTGTTGTCGTCGGTCTCGGGCGCTGACTTTTCGACGTTCACTCTCTCACACGTCCGTTTTCTGCATTTGGGGCTAAAAGTGGCAAGAACAAACCGATAAGACGACAGAGACACACAAGTTGATATAAAATAATAGCTAATCAACCCTATCGCAGGCAGGTATACACTCGATTTTGGTACTTCAATTCTCTCCATATTGCACTTGCCTGTCGGCTGGTGCCGCCTGTCTCGAATTGTACCCAAGTCTTGTGTATACCCGCCTGCGTCTGGGGTTATTGTTTAAATAAATCTATATTTAATATTCGGTTGAAAGCAGCTAGATTATTTTCATTAGCAGTCGATACCAGAGTTACAACTAAAGTCTTATTTTTTACCGAAACCATGTACAATCGAGTTTTCAGTGCTTCCTTGTCTCTCCATGCATATATTCCACACCTCCAGAGAAGGGCTACGAACTGCGTTCGCCAGCTGTTTTTATACCTGTCCAGATGACACGGTTGAACAATATTAAGTTTTAAGACTTCACGGCAAAGAACATTTAAGAGAGTTACAGAGCAGCGTTTGAAAAGTTTAAATTATACTGATAAAAGAACTGGAAAGAACGTTAAAATTTGATAGATTATATGTTTCGGTGGCGACATTTTGAAGCCGACTCAGAGCACAGAGCTGTCAAAATTTATTTGCTCTTTAAAAGGCAAGAACCAGGCCTTTGACGTCTCCTGGTCAAATATTGATAAAGCATCGAGTTACTAACATAAGCAAGCGATGTAATTTTGTATATCAGAAAAGCTACACATAATCTACGCTGTTAAACAAACGTTCTGAGTTGGTTTCGAAATGTCGCCATCAAATCAAATATTATCTATAACGTTAAACACCACCTAGAAATAGAATTGTACCTCCTGAACATATGAGTGAGAATGTAGAGCTAAGAATCTCTTCACTGCTGTCTGAGTATTGCAGGATGCATGAAACGTGATAGATATTATTATTTTGCACTTGAAGATTTGTGTTACTATTTATAAAACTGTGTTTTTCGCACCGAGCCCTGTAATTTCCCTTGAGTACATGTATACTTCGATATATATATATATATATATATATATATATATATATATATATATATATATATATATATATATATATATATACACGCACATATATACAATTGAAATCACGAATACGTGTTTTTGTTATCTGTATCGGCGAAAAAAAGAAAAGTTTGGAACGGATGTGAAAATAATTTACCGACACCATAGTTCTGGCATGTTATGACTTACTTTGATTCTGAAATGCGTTTTACCTTTCCCTGTAAAGAAGAGAATAAAGAAGGGCTTCTAAGGTGTCCTGATAGAACAGTACATCACAAAAAGCAACATATACAAGCATTTATCAGTGCAATACATGCTATGACTAGACTAATCATTGTGCACAGTGATAATTGCCTGACCTTCATTAAAGGGAAGCAGTCGTCGGAACTACGCATGTTCGACTTTCTTGTTTATTGAATGCATTATATATGGATGGATCTATCATGTCAACATAGCAGCAACATTTGAATTTAATGATGTACATTATAACAAGAATGTTTTAACTTTCAGCAATCACCAACATACCTTGGACACAGTGTTGGTCGTAGAGGTCGCTAGCGACCTTTATTATAAATTACCTCGGGTACACTTTGTTCAGACTGTCGACATTTTATATAACTTAATTGTCTGCTATCTATGTGGATTCATTTTGAATCTCGTATGGTGAATAAAGTTTAAATTTTCTGTAAAGCCTTGACACGGGCTATCATTGACACTTCTAATATCAAACATTGCTTGATCAGAAGTAATATCAGTCTCTAACACAATATTTGCATGCCTCGATGTGAGTGCAATTCGGTACATTGATTTGAATAGGGGCATCCAGAGAGTTATCGTGCCATGTGAACGACGTACGGACCGGTTTCCATGGTTACCTCGTCCGGTGAAGACATTCGACGTTTTCGACGCGCACTGCTATTTTGACTTTCGTTAAAATCTGTTCGATGCTGGTCGATGATAGTAAAATTGTGTGAGAATGCCCTGCACGTAAGTAAATGGCATATAACTTTAAAATATTATTGCCTGTACACATGGGTTTATGTGCCCTCTCAGCAGGAAACAATTTGCCTTCTTGGCATCGGGCAAATTGTCACCTTCTCTCGGGCACATATACCAAAATAATACTCAGCCCTAATTTTGATTCTTGATTAAGAATGATGACGGTTCGTATGCGCGAGGAGACTTTGAGGGAAAGTTTAAAGACATGTTCTGCCTTAAAGATATATCCATTTGAATTACTCAGATATTTTGAACAAATGCCTTCAGCTCATACTTCACCATTCTTGAAGTGACAAGTAAGATTCATTAAATTAAATACTTACCATGCTAGACTGTTTTCGTATTCTGCCTTTCCACGTTTGGTGTTGAAGAACTTCTTGAACTTTGTTGTGAAACTTCGATCCATCGAAACAATCGCATATTGTCTAGCAGTTAAGAGTGGAAATTTCTCGAAGCTTGTTAGTGTTTGATGGAATTCTGATATTAATTAAAGTGTTAGTATGTTCACGCTGTTATAGAATTATTTCGATGGCAGTTAGGTAGGTCGTATTTATTTCGAAATAAATCGTGAAATTTCAAGTGAGGATAAAGCTTATTTTTCTGTAACATTATGTGTAATATCACTGCAATGTATGGCAAGAATACAAGTTTGGACAACATTATAAATAGGAACGACCCATGACCTTTATACCAGATCCATTGGCTTCTTTGTTTCTAAGATTTTCTTTCTCTCTGTCTCTCTGTCTCTCTGTCTCTCTCTGTCTCTCTCTCAGGTGATAAGCTATTTTTGGGCACAATTTTTTTTAATAAATTGACAACCTGCCCCTTGCGTCCTTGTCAAATACAAAACGCTCACCTGCATGGTGTCTGCATTTGAATCATCCATGTCGGTTGATAATTGTTCAAGGAAATAATCAGCAGGGTTATAGCTGTCTGGACAGTCGTAGCCAATACCATGCAGGTAAATTACCAATTCGTCTCTTGGACCCATGTACGCACAGCGCCCTTCAGACAACATCAGTATACTGCTCAGTGAAGATGATTTAATGATAGTTACCTGGCGGTTTTGGTATTTCAATGGAATGTAAACTCGTTTATCAGATCGAATCATCAACCAACTAACCATACATACAATAATGCAATTATACATGCATACAATTATACATGCGTACAATTATACATATACACAATTATTACATATATACCACAGTTTACTCGCATCGAAGCGCGCGCGTACTACCGGTATTTGCACTGCAGTGCAATA
>LD364092.1:41246-62581 GCA_001465055.1 Ptychodera flava
ATTTTAAGCGGGTGGCCGCTTTTTTAAAACAGCGCCCTCACATGTGCATTTTGAATACCAAGGAACGCCCCTTTGACCGTATATGGGCATATTTAGATTACAGGTGACTGTATACCTTTAAATAATTAAACCTTGCCGCTGTAGCGTATTTGATTAACTGATTGTTATCAGGGACATATATATTGTATTACGATATACTAGAGGAACTGAAAACTAAAAGTTTTATCAAATCACTTTATTGTATTTCCTTGTATGCAGCTTATGTTTCTCCAATATGTCATTTCAGAATTCTGTTTGAAATGCTCAACGAATTCCCTCATCCCATTTCTGCTCTACGGAAAATCTACCTTAAAGTTCCAATAAAATGGTCAGGTTTGACCAAACTATGTAGGGGAAATTGGAGTGCTATTGGTGTCTGCACGGTGATATAATATTTTGAAACTGTTGCCACCTTTTCATTACAAGCAACTACCAGATATAAACTGAATGTGCTCACGTGTTTTAAAACAGGTTCATTAATAGTAGTACGTCTCACAGAATGTTGGATATCCAGTTAAGAGACTAGAAATTTTAGCGTTTACTCAACAGAACAACTTGACCTACTAATGTGACCCCTGAATGGAAGGAATGACTTCGAGTTTGACAAAATTACAAACTTAGCTATGAACCATTGAAATTGACTGCTGATGACTTGACATGTATTAACATTTATCATACACTACTGGACACATGAAATAATACAGTGTGACATGAATTACTGCATAACTTTTTGACTGTTATTAAGTTTTGTACTACAATTGTGCCTTTGACCTGTCTCATATAAAGTGACACAACAACGAACAAGGAGATGTTACGCAACATTTGCAGACCTCAGGATAATCACTAACCAAACACAAGAACAAAGACAGACATTGAATATTCTGACAGCAGTTCAATTGAGCACACGATGGGGAGTGGAAGAAAGACTTCTGATAAGACTAGACGTGTATACAGTCTACTGCTACTATTGTATTATGTTTTTCAATATTCCTGTCAATAAACCAAATTCATACCAATATAATCAACACCCGTGAGAGGCGTGTAATAAGAACAATCAGATATCTCTTATATCATTATATGTGGCAGGTTTCATCAACTTTCGCACAGTACTCTCAGAGACAAATCACTAATTACAAAACTTTATTTAATATGTAAATGAGCTAATTATTAACTTGACACGCCCAATGCTTCTGAGTACAATTAAATATTTATCAGATCGATATCTATAGCAAGTTTCATCAAATGTCATGCTGTAATTTTGGAGTAATATCACTAATTACAAAGTTCATTAAATATGCAAATGAACCTTTAATTAGCTCCATACAAGTAAATGCTTTACACCACAATTAGGTATCTGTCGGATCAGTATCTGCAGCAGATTTCATCACATTTGGTTAAGTTATTTTGGAGTTATATGACTAATTACAAAACTCGATAAAATATGCTAATGAGCTATTTGTTAACTTGACAATGCCAAGTGCTTGTCGATACAATTAAATATTTATCAGATCAATATCTGTACCAGATTTCACTGACTTGGGTGCCGAAATTCAGAGTTATATACCTAATTACAAAGTGTTCTAAAAAGAGTCAGTCCAACTACAACCACAGAAGCAACGTTCGGGAACACACCAGGATCATAGCATAGATAATTTCATAAAGAAGGCAGTTCAACCAGTACTCTTTGTCTTCTAACGATCTTTATTTAAAATATACCGACGTTTCGGTAACACACAGCTTGCCTTCCTCAGGGTAAAAGCTGACAAATAAAAGGGAGCACATACAAAGTAAAAATTTAGGCTTGTAAAAGGTAAACTGAGGGTAAAATCTAAATCAAATGAAAATTACAATACTTGTGAAAACTGAAACTACAGTGAGTGAAAAAACCAAAAATATAGTAGTAAGGAACGAAATTAAAAACCAGTAGTGATTTAAAAAACTTGAAAAGCGCTATGACTAAAAATTAAAGATCAGTAAGCCGTTTGAAACAAGAAAGGTGGTTGTAACAAAGGTACAATGAAATGAAACTGACCTGGGTGCGGAGAGTAGAACTGTACCAGCTGAAGTGGAGGGTCAAAAAGAGCAAGTTCATGGCCGAGGACTACTTAGATGGACAAAAACAGTCTCAACGAAGGGGTCCCCTAAGTGGATTCTAAAGTAGCCCCGTCATATGCTAACCTCGCAATGGACAAAATTGGAAATATTATCCTTAATAAACACCCCTCAAGCCCACACAATGGCGTAGATTTATTGACGACGTCCGCTTTATCTGGATCCAGGGCCTCTCCGCTCTCTTGAAATTCCGCCAACACTGTCATGAAATACAACCTATCATCAAATTCACCATGGAACATAGCTCAAAACACATTTCTTTCCTGGATACTGATATGTCAATACAAAGAAATTCTGTTCATACTTGGATCTACAGTAAACCTACAGATAAACATCCCTATCCCAACATCTTGCCACCCTAAACACACTTTCAATTCAGTCATTTAGAGCCACTGCAACCAATGGCGATTCATTACAGAAACCAACACAATTACCAGCTCCACTACGAGTAAAACCAACAACATCATCGGCAAAATTTCATGCAACACCCGGAACCTCATTTACATTATCACTTGCCAAAATGTACAAAACAATACATTGGGAAAACGAAAAGGGAACTTAAAAGACGAATTTACAAACACATATAAACAATCCGCAGTCATAAACCCACCCCAGTCTCAGAACATTTCAATCAACTTTACCACAGTCCATCTCACTGCCAAGCTACTGGTTTACACAAAGTACACACCATGAATACCCGTAAAAGAAGACTGTGAACAAAAATACATTACAGAAATCGATACACTCACACCCAAGCGCATTAATCAAAGAGAAGGGTATAGCTACTTTCCTGCGTTTTCTTCTCTTCCCTTTTTCCAACCACTTAGGGGACCCCTTAGTTTAGACTATTTTTGTCCATCTAAGTAGTTTTTCGGCCATGAACTTGCTCATTCCGACCCTCCACTTCAGCTAGTATAGTTCTACTCTCCGCACCCAGGTAAGTTTCATTCCATTGTACGTTTGTTACAACCACCTTTCTTGTTTCAAACGGCTTACTGATCTTTAATTTTTTGTCACAGCGCTTTTTAGCTCACGTGTTCACACGTGGGCTAATGTCATAGCGATGTCTGTCTGTCTATCCGTGTGTGTGTTTGAGTGTGTGTCTGTCTGTCTGTCTGTCTGTCTGTCTGTTTATACGATAGCTCAAAAACACCAAAACAGATCCAAGTCAGATTTGGTACTCAGGTACCATATGCTACTTGCAAGAACTGATAAGATTTTGGTCAGTGTGGCTTGCATATTAATGAAGTTATGCAGTTTTTTCCATACAATGGTTTCCCTATGGAGACGGTAATGACAGTGTAGACATATGTCAAGAAATACTACACAAAATTTCATAAAACTTTTCACAGATGACAATCTCAGAACATTATGATGATACTGTGAGTGTCATGTCAATTATCTGCTCATTTGCATATTTAATGAACTTTTGTTATTAGTGACATAACTCTGGAATTCCCGCACCAAACTTGATGATACGTGCAACAAATATTGATCTGATATATATCTAATTATACTTAGAAGTATTGGGCAGTGTCAAGGGTTTAACGGTAACTCGATTATGACATCGCGGGCCGCTTAGTCATCATTTGACTGAAAGTGAACCGGAACTATTTTCAACCTGACAACTTTGGTATTGAAAAAATGTTCAAATTACATGTTTTACATAGGAAATCCGTTTTCTTTAGAAATTATGCATGAAAAATCGATAACTCGCATAAAACTGAGTTAAATATGTCAAAGCGCCATTCGACGATGAAAATTGTTCTATGCACAAATAAACCCCGTGGAAAGATTTGGCGTGAAAACTATGTACAAAAGGCATGTAATAAAGCATTTTAGCACAAACAGGGGACTTTGTACCCTCAAGGCAGGAGACCATTGGCCTACCTTACGTTGGGCAAATGGTCACCTACCCTCGGGCACATAGTCCCTTGTTTGGGCTATAATATATATTCCCTCATTTTGAAGAAAACAGCTATGGTCTTACCAAGGTCTCCGTACTCGAACCATTGGTTGATAGACAGTGCCTCGTAACCGTACCTTGTGTATGATATGTACTCAAACCAACGCAGGTATACAGGGATTGTCCTATGAAGGCAAGGTTTAGCTTATCAGCACAACATGAAAGGATTTCACAGATTATTTTACGACGCAGAACGTTATCACAGCGATAAAATTCAATGCGAATAGAGTTAGTTTCCGTTATATCCCTTTGCTAACTTCGAATATTTACCTCTCTGTGAACATGAACATGACCATGAATATTTAATTCGATATCTGTCCATTATATTATACGACAGCAAGAACACCTCAACATAACATTCAAACAAACGTGTGTTGGCAGCCAATAGAGCATTGTATACTTTGTCTTCCTAAATACTATGGTAACTTTATATATTTAGTGTATACCCATACATGTATGTTAATATCAGTACAAATACCCGATAAAACAGGACGTGAGAAGGTTCAAGTTTCAACAGTATATCATTTGAGCTTTACAGCAGCAGACAAGTCAAACCTTAAACCATGCCAACGCTATACTGATGGGCCTTAGTCAATATTCATATCAGATGTCAGTGTTATACATACTCGACGTTGATGTAGAATCCTGTGAATATATCAACTGGCATAATTATGAAGACACTGACGGCCAAAGCTATGGCATCTGTAGTACACGCCGTGGACACCGTAAAACCTGCAATTTAAAAGTGGCAGTCAAGAAATAATAAGGATGTGATGGCATAGAACAGTTAAAAGCACAAAATGTATTTAAACGTTTTCCAGGATATAGTTGTTCGAAGCAATTGTATCCAGCAGATTTTCAACAAAAGTTGCCTGTAATGTGTGCTTCAGTAATGTCAAAATCCTATACGTTTAGAATCGTGCAAAATTTTGCGCAATTGGTTATACACTAACTGAAGCCATAGATAAGGGTTCAAAACTCATATCGTGATAATTGAAGAGCACTTATAATTAGGAGAGATATGAGTTTGTTTCCATGTAAATATAGTTATTTATTTTTTAATGACGAAAGAGTTCACGATATTAACTTACCGAGTGCAGAGGCGGCAAGCCCAACAACAAATAGCAAGAACAAGTATGTGAAGAATCTTTCTATCTCGGGATTTAAACCTTAAGAAGGTAAATCACAAAGACATCTGAGTGAATATTAATATTTTTACTTCCTACTTTGTCTTTCAAAACCTTCAAGACTGGGAGATGAAATACTCAGATGTACTGCCATGACTGCTGGAAGGTAATTGGATTTTTATAAATCGTCTACTTAGACCTTTTACTGACCCCCGCCCCCTCACTCCCCGAATAGTATGGAGCGAGGCGCTGGATAAGATCACAGAAGTACGGCTATTTTTGTGGCCTATTTTATATAAGCTAACGAGTTCGCTGGTCAAAAATAGTAAAATAATAGTTTCATGGAGTTTATTACGTGTCATCCCTAAGACAAAGAAGTATTTAGCACAGAGAAAAGATAAGGATGCCCTGTCTCCCGAGAAGAGATATAACAAACCGGACTGACAAGGGTTCAATTGAATACCTCTCGTGTGTGAGGCCGAAGGAAAACAGGGTAGCGGGCTAGAAAATCGCATGGTAGGGTGATAACTGACTGATAATACGGTAGAAAATAACTGTTCTCCCCTTTTCTCTGTCCTTACACCTCAGTGTTAACCGTTATGTTCGTTAATTGAGCAGTATTGGGCTTTGTTTAATCCTTACCTGTCATCCAATATGAGATGGATCCTCCGAGAATTGCAACGATTAAGCAAATCGGAATCTACAATTATGAAACGTAAAAGTTTATTTAACTCTATAGAGATAATGGTTTTGCTGTATTACTTTACTTAGTTGTGCTGTTCGATAAAGTTGACGTAAGAGGTTATTTTATGAAAATCAAGAGCATGTAATACTGATCTGTACTGATCTTTTTGATTTTCCAGATGTATTCAAAATCAGTGAATTGTATGGTATCCGGTAAATATAGCTTGATATAGTTGCAACATTTGACCTTTAGAATAAAACTAGTCAAGGCACATCCTGAACATCATTTACTCATAGATACGATAGGCCGAAAAACAACTGAAACCTTCACCTTCTTTTACATAATACTAACGAAGATACCTATGACGAAACATTCCATAGGAATACATACCTCCATGAGACTCTTCGCCAAGAAGTATGCGTCTGTTCTGTACATTCCACTAGAATGTTCACGAAAGAATAGGACTGCTTCTGGTTGTATACTCTGAATTAAAATTTGTTTATTTATCTTGGTCTATTGGATGCGATACTTGGGACGGAATTGTTAGATATTTACTGTGTTCGGATTTTAATAAAGTGTGTTATAAATCACACACAGGAATGGATTGGATGCTCAAACATTTAAACCCTTTGTCAATTTATGTCACCTTTATAAAATGTTCCCTAGTCAATTTTTTTCCGATTTTTGCCAAACTTTTGACAAAAAATTGTAGCAAATGAAATGTGATATCCATTTGGTCCAATATTATTTTAAAAATTACAGAAAAATTCAAAAACACTGGTTAAATGTTGCACTAAAATTTTTGTGTGAAAAATTACAGCACTCAAAGGGTTAAATAGGCATCTGGGACTCGAAGGGCAGGAGCCTTCCACAGAGTATTACTTTTAATAATTCAGAAACCTTTACTGGGACAACATCCTGAAAAAATACACTGTCAAATTTTCAAGGATCAGGTTAAAATGAACACAGTGTGGTTACTGTTGATATCAACAAAACTGTCCCACACTTTGAAGAAAAATTCAACAATTCATGAATAATAACAATCTTTAAAAGATTTTCAAACTTTTGTTTTGTAGACTCAGAACTCTAATGGAATGCATCAAAAGTCTGTATCATTGCTACAATACTTTTGGCTATATCGCTTGAAATATGGTCACATTATGCGTTCCCTCTAAATTTTTTTTTTGATATCTAACAATTTTGAGAAAATAGTCTGCCTTCATGAAGAATGTTCTCATCATCTGTAAAGGGGTTTACTGCCCTTATTTCTCAGAAGTGTTAGTGCTCCAGCCACTTTTTTGAGCCACTGGCTGACTACATTGTGTGCTCTAACTCAGGTATATCAAGACAACATGACGACACTGATGAGTACAATTACCCGTATTGTTTGCCAGAAAGAGTCCATGCCAACCAGGTATATCATCATTGCCAACATTCCTTGGATACTCCGTACGCCACTCTGCGAGTATGGGATTTGAAAGTAGGCCAAACCAATAAAAAGGGACATGACCTAAAAAGTGGGATAATACGTCATATACGATCCGTCATTTTAAAAGCGTAAAGATTGCACAGTGTCATACTATAATTTATATGCACGTCTTTGCAATGTTTATCTATCATGTTCTTATGAGATCTTATTTAACTTGTTTTCAATTCGCCATATAATCATGAATGAATTCTGAGTAACAATCACGCACAATTCAAAAAAGAGTATTTTTATTTGCCATCAGATCGGAAGCAAAGTAATTATAATTGGCAAGCGATACCCATCTGGAAACGGTTCGAGTAAAATTTTCAACTTGGAATTCTTATAAGCTTACAGTCTTACCAAAGCCGAGTAGAATCGAACTTTCAGCAAGCCCCTGTCTCTCATCGTACGTATTGCACATCTCCACAGAAGGGCTACAAACTGTGTAAGCCAGCTGTTCTTATATCTGTTGAAATGACACGCCTGAATAAGTATGGGGTTTCTAAGCAGAGAAATACTAAGAACAGTTACAGAACACATTTTGTACATTTAATGATAATTAATTTAATGCTAAATGGCGTGAAAGAACGATCATATACATCTTCAAGATAGTATCCACTCTCAAAACTGCGCCGGACACGTTTTTGGGTAGACTGTAAAATAGATCCCGTGTATTACAGTTCGATAGTAGCCTATTCGTGTTAAAACACGATTGTCAGACGCATTCAAAAAACGATTTCTCGAAGTCATAGTTTTGGTGTTTACGTATTTACCAATTGGAGTATTGCATTATGACTTACGTTGATTCTGTAACGCTTTTCAACTTTTTCTGGAAAAAAGCACATGAGAAATGATATTCAGAAGTTTTATCCGGCTTTCCTCGTGTGCAAAAGCACGTGTGTCAATGGATTACATCATAGCATACATGCATATGCTTCCAAGAGTATCCTTCTATTGCAGCACACTGTAGTCTATTCTGCATTACCATGCACCTCGGGGCCAGTTTTTTCAAAGTTCCAATATTTAAATAAAATCATCTTCTTCTTGTCCTTCTTACTTTGAATTTCGTGGGCTTAACAAGGTTTTGCCGTCATATATTTGTAAAATTAAAAGTTTTAATTTCTCCTTCGAGTAACCACAGACTGCAGAGACCACGTTTGCATTTCAAATATAAGTAGATTTTATGTTCTCCCTCTAATAGCACAAGGTTACAGTGACTGACGATTTTTTTTCCTGGCTGTTGGAAGCTTTTGCATCGTTAACCTTCATATAACAAAGGTTTCTATTTTTGGAAGATAAAAGTCACTTTGCTCTGTTGTGATGATGTAGATTCTCTAGAAAATAGGTTTTTAAAATGCTCAATTGCGTCCAGATACCAGAATAAGCGGATGGAAAACATCACCAACAGATTTACATGGAAAGTGATTGAAAGATCACTATCAAATATTATTTTAATAGACTGTAAAGAGAGTAAAATCACAGGCATACAAAGAAAATCTGTAAGATTTGTAACTGTAGTTGCAAAATTAAGCATGATTTCGCAAATTTTAAATTGCAAATTTTAATGTTCCCGTTGAAATAGTTTTCAAAATGAACTCGATATAAGGTATAAACTTACGAAGGAGGTAATCATAAGGTTGAGGTAAAACAAGCGTTTCAGAGAATTAAAAAAATAATGTAACAGTAATACATCGATGTTGTTTCGCGTAATATGTCAAATGATATACAGGAACATTTCCAAATAAGTCTAAAGTTTCGATTTGAGGCGAGTCTTTCATTTGAATTTGTACTATCCTTTAGAATATATATTATTGACAACTCTATTATCCCTCCTGCACCCAGCCATTCATACACCGACACGACTAACATATTAACACTCTTACCATGATTGACTTTCTCTGTGTTCTGCCTTTAAACATTTGGTCGCGAAGAACTTCTTGAACTTTGTTGTAGTAATTTGATTGTTCAAAACAATTGCATATTGTCTTGGATAGATAAAGAGAATTTGTACAATGTTAAAGGAAAGAATGTTTTAACATGAAGAAAAATGTAAATACAATCACGTTGGAACTATTTTGGGAAAATTGGATCTTCTTATTTTTTAAATTTCTCAAAAGTGTTAGGTGCCCTACAGCTGAACGTTGTAATATTACAAATTACTGACAAAAACAAATAACTTAAAAAGAAAAGCAGATAAGCTTACATTTGCAGATTAAACCGACATTACTTCACCATCCAATTATCCCAAAGCAGTCCCGATTGTGTTTAGTCTATGAAGATACTTTTAACGAATTTCACAGCTGAATACATTTTTCAGAAATTAAAACACACTCACAACGCCTTTCTGTGTACCAACTTTGAGTTTACATCCGGAAACTAATTTTGATCCTGAAAATGGAGTTACAGAGGCAGTATGCATTGCGTTCACCACCAATTCGATAGTCTATTTCCCTGCCTTAAAGTGTCGGAAAAGTTATGAATACTTCTCGGTTCTCCTTTTGTTAGAGTTTCAAACTGTTTAACTTATTGGCTTTCATCTTGTTCTGCCTGTAGCCAATAGCCAAAAGTCAATAATGAAAATATTTACGCTTCAATATTGGTAATTACACGACAAAAATCAAATGATATGATGCACTTTGTATGCTTGTCTAATGCAAAATCCTACCTGCTGGATGTCTGTATCTGGAATATCTGGGTCGGTTGATAATTTTTCTATGAAATAGTCAGCAGGATTATAGGTTTCTGGACAGTTGTAGCCGATACCACGGAAGTATTCTACCAATTCGTCTCTTGGACCCATGTAAGCACAACGCCCTTCACACAGCATCAGTATACTGCTCATTGACAAAAGTTGAAAGATAATCAGAAGTTTTGTGTTATTCTTTCCCTGGAACATAATTATTATTCTCAAAGCAAAAAGTACACACATAGGTCTATTCATAAATATATATATATATATATATATATATATATATATATATATATATATATATACATAGTTTCGAGCATAGATATACATATATACTCACATAAATACATACATAGAGACATAGATACATACACACACATACATACATACATACATACATACATACATACATACATAGACAGACACACAAACACACAGACAGACATACACACACAAACACAGACAGACACGCAAGAAACACAGACGGACAGATACTGACACACACAGCCAGACAGACACACAGCAAGACAGACAAGATATTGACCCCCCCCCCGAAAAAAATAGGAGCAATGAAACAAAAACAAGTTAATGACAGTATATACATTGTACTTACTTATCTAGATGTTGAAATATTTCTGACGATGGCTGGTGAATAGAGCATATAATAGTATGTCCGCTGGTCGATAAATCACTCAATTTGCTGGCGACAACTTCCGCCATGAATTTATCGAGTCCTGTTGTAGGCTCATCACAGATCAATATGGGCGGGTCTGTTAAGATCTAACGATATAAAATTATAAACATTTATACAATTTTGTTTTCATTTATATACTCTTTGCCAAAAGCAAAATCAATGTGCATATTGTTTCTTTGCGAGTGTTTGCGGTTCATCTTTATACCTTTATTTTTGTTTACTCGTCCGATTAGTCTCTTACGTTTTTCATTTTCGTTTTAAAAAGTGATGTAGTGTGTTTTAATGGAGTTTTCGTTAATAATTCTATCCGGGTAACATGAGCGCTGTTAAAGACTAGAGATGATTATATCGTGCGCTTGGCAAACGAATCCATCACCTGCGATCTTAAACCCCTTCCCCGAATCGACGACGATATCATGATTTCAACTCCCTAGGAACAGGATTTTCCCACGGCTATACAGTTTCATGATCTTACTGCCGATATTATTCACTGTAATTTAAGTGGAGCTACATCGGCATCAAAAACCGCCCGTGTATTCACTATTGTCAAACAGTTGGATTAATTGTCCACTGCCCTCTACGGCGTAAGTCGATGAAAACTCAACGCTTTCGCAAATTAAACGCAAATAATGTATGAGTGAAAAAACAAGTTTAGGTAGAACGCGCCTCGCGGACAGACATTCGGACTCTCAAACTCTTACAATACTTTTCTGATCTACCACTTGTTGGGGTTCATTTTAAAGCTCTTGCCGAAAGAAAACATTTTACTGGCTTAATTTTTCACAATTCGAAAATTATATTTTTTCCCATGGAGTTAACACAGGAATGGTGACTATTTTGAATTTCAAATATCGGTTAATCTTGGGATATTTATTTCCCCAGTACTGAAATTGGCTCGGTGAGCCCCGATTTTTAGCTCACGTGTTCGCACGTGGGCCTATGCCATAGCGATGTCTGTCTGTCTGTCCGTGTGTGTGTGTCTGTCTGTCTGTCTGTCTGTTTACACGATAACTCAAAAACGCTTAATAATGAACCAGTTGTAAAACACGTGAGCATATTCAGTTCATATCTGGTTATTCTTGATTTTGAAAGAGAATAGTTGAAAGATTCCTTGGGGGAGAGTTGGAGCAAAAGTTGAAATCTTTCACTTTGAGGCACTTACTACCTTAAGAAAAAAATATTTGAAGACGAAGTAACGAAGTTAGCCTTTTTGTAATGAATGTACCTATGGAAACAAATACTAAGTAGCATACATCTGACGCCAAACACTCATGTTGACTGCATGATTCAAAATTACTTCCTGCTCCTTCTGCATGAACCGCTTATTTGAGTCAGTAGACAAGGCTTATTTCTTCCGGGGTTAGACGTCCCTCCTTGTATCATATACAGTGGTCTGAATTGCGGATTGATGTTTCACCCGGACATAGCTAGGATCACAATCATAGTCTTCATGGTTGATCAATGATACTGATAAAGGATTGTAAAGACTGACCTCCGCTGCCAAAGAGAGTCTTTTTCTCTCGCCACCCGATATCCCGTTTGCAGTGCCTGCTTCACCGATCCTAGTGCTGGCGCAATCCGTAAGACCAAGCTGGGTGGAAAATGACAAATTGTATAAGCGTTTTGACGATACACATGTAGATTTTATCTTTCATAGCGACGTTTATCGAAAGCCTTAAATCAATTAATGATAATAATTTCCACCCAAAAATATTCGGATGAATGAAACAAAACACACGACGGCGACGAGAAGTATCGAGTGAACAGGGGGGGCAACATTTAATATGGTCAGTCTCGAGTATCATGTAGGTAGAGAATTTCTAAAATTTCTTAAAAACGCTGTCTAGATGAATACGCAAGCGTCAGAATAGGTTAGCCTTCATAGACTCTTAATATTACGATTGTCTTCTCTAAACCTTTGTCTTTGTTTCAATGTGTGCCTTTGAAGTAATGTGCGTAACATCCCAGTATCGAAAAAAAGTATAGTTTTCGATTTTCCGCCAAATTTGGGGAGGAAAGTCTTTTCAGCGACATCAATAAGATCGAAACAAACAAATGGGGGATTTTGATACATTGCGAGTTTCTTGCGCAAGTTTTCAAGTTTCGCGTCTTCCTTTCGAATACTAATACAGATACGTTTCTTACCTCTCCTATTACTTCTTCAACTCGTTCATGTCTCTCATTTCCGGTTATTTCCCGATCCATTCTTAACATTGCCTGAGAGAGAGAGAGAGAGAGAGAGAGAGAGAGAGAGAGAGAGAGAGAGAGAGTGCGTGTGTGTGTTAATCGGCGAATATATATATATATATATATATATATATATATATATATATATATATTGAGCGAGCAGATTTTGGAAACTGTGAGTATAGTCATACAGACGGAAGGTATTGGTGAATATATAAAATTGAAGAAGCAGATTTTGTCAATGACAGGTATGTGAGGGGTGAATAGAGACCTAGACAGATAAAGAAGGTCAAATACAAAGATGGGCATATAAATGAAGAGAGTGAGTCAAAATGCATTTAGCATTAAAACTCGTATACCTGAAATTGCAAATGCTCTCTGACAGTGAGCGTCGACAGAAACATGTCTTCCTGTTGGACGTACGCCATATCGCTGGTGATGGAGTCGTCTGCGGGTTCTCCATTGGTCAAGATATTGCCGTCAACTTCAAGTCCGTTCTTCGTACGAAATGTGATTGCGTCCAGTAGAGTGGATTTTCCGCTACCGCTGTAAGCCACAAAATTAAAAAAAAAACGTTTAAGCGACCAGATTGTCAGATATAAATGTTAATAAAAGACTGACCGATAAAGGATGGTCGCAGTAGGACACAGAATTCTATTTTTGTTATCTAATGAAAAGTCTATAAAATTTCTGACAACAATAACGAAAACATACATATTTGTAACTCGATGGTGACCTGCTGTGAATGCATGGACCGTGAAGTTATTCGTCGCCTCAAAATGATCATCTCAATAACATCTGTTATTAATTGCATTCCGTCGCCAAAACTGCATTAATATTTTTGAAGAACTCCCAGACACCACCGTGACGTGCATACAAGTTGAAGCACCACATGATATGCAGAGGAAAGTAACGATTGTGGTGGTGGATATCGTTTTCCCGATTATAAAAATTCAACTGCAGGGAATGTAACTTGATACGTTCACTGATTTTTCCACTGATTTTTCCATTGACTACAGTCTAGTAAAAAATCTTGAAATCAAGATGTAGTATACTACCTAGGTCCAAGTACTGCTAACAATGTCCCAGGGTGTGCATAGCCACTAACTGCAAAAGAGTTGAATAGAATTGAATATAAATAAAAAAGGTCACAGAGGTCGATCACGGAACGAAAACATAATATGCTCTGAATAAACAACGTATAAGAAGACTGAAATCGGTCATACCTAACAAGAGAAGTCACAGTCAAAGCATGGTGTCTATCAAAATGGCCAACCATGTTTTATAATCTTGATACGTATATAATCTTTTATAATCTTGACGCGGCGGCACCATTTTTCACGCCACAAACAAATTAAATCCCTGCACGGACTGACGGCTTGTGTGAACACGATTCGCCATCGTAACGGGCTAATTATTAATCGTAATTAATAAATTATTATTACGTTCCATTTTGTCAGTCTTCGTGTCAGTCTGCCCGTCTGTAGCTCTTCCTGTCTGGCTGTCTGTATGCGTGTGTGTCAAAGGCTACAGATATTGCCCTTCCATCGTATCATGTTACAAAACAAGAAAAATGCAATCTGATTCTGACGTCATAAATACAGGAAATCACATGAACACCTCTGTCAATTGATCGACAGGTTACTAAGGTGCTACGGGTTCTATGCGAATTGATGAAGAGCAATGAAAAGCATGTTGTTTTGTAACTCTGCGATTGGAAGATGATATTGATACGATGCGTGTTTGCATCATATCAATAGTTATAAGTTACGGGTACACCAAACTAGACAGGTAAAACAATTGAGTCAAACTTTCTATTTTGGGGAAAAAAGCGCTGCATTTCATAAACTGGAACAGTATTCACTTTACTTAACCTCTACAGACAATTTCTTTTGCTTGCTCGTTGATGACGTCGTTTCGTTTCCATAGAAAACGGCTTCTCTTCGGGATTGTTCGCACCGTTATGCCATCCCACGTTAATGCCAGCCCCTTGTCTTGAAAATGAGTCGGCGTCCGAGGTGTCTGGAACTTAAAAGACGTAAAGGAAGTCTCTTCACTATTGCAGAGCGAGTTGTTTCCGCTGTCCTGAAAACGCTGCCTGTCAGAGAGAGGGATCCCTTCATTCTCGCCCATGTCGTCTGACATTTCGCGTAGAAGCTCCGTCGCCCAAGGAACACACTTGTCCAGTGACTGTAGGCGATGTGGTGCCTCCGTCGCCCTATACTGAGGTGAACTTTAATCTCCGGTCTCCCAAAGCACGTGACCAATGTTTCGCTAATCAATCAATGGGATTGGGAGGAGAGCACGTCATACGTTTTCGAGGAGTGAGGAGCCATCGGCATGGATATTAGCGGATAAATATTTTTGTAAGAGGTCAACCACAGGAAAAGACGATTTAAAGAATGATTCACAACTGCTTTTCCGCCTATAGGAGCCAATATTAACATACTTATTTGACTGTTTACCTTATGATTCATCATCTTGACAAAACTTTACTAAATTTTGTACTTATCAGATATGTTTTACCCGGTGAAGAAAAAGGTCCTCTTTGAAATTAAGTGATACACTTCTTACTGGTTATGCTACACAAGTTCAGTAATCACTCACTTGTCTGCACGTTTCATTGGAAACGTGCGAGTACAGGAGGTGAGATCGTTTCAATAGCTTGCGAGTTTCTGTAACCAGCGTGTTCAGGCTTCGTTTGTTAGTAATAAGGCTTTGAATTTTCATGTTGAAGTATTCTATTTATTTTTACCAATATCTAGGATACCAAATGAACATATGTCAACTTTCCATTACGGTTCCTGAATTCGCACAGATGGACCGTTGGTAAGACAAAATTGAAAGGCTTGAGAGTAGACTTCAGACGAATCTGACTAAGAACACACTTTCCTAATTCTCAAACATCTTTCTCGTCGAAATAAGAATATAAAATGATACAAACAATCTCTTAAATATAAATTGCCCTTTGGTAACTTAAGTAGCCAGATCTGACCGCCACATATATACTTTCACCCCGTTCGATGAATAATTTTATGACACGTGACAGCGATGCGATTATTTAAGTTCAAAAACAAACATCGATTTTTATAGTTTTTTAGGAAAAGTATCTTTGATCTGAAAGTCACAGTTACAATGTATCTTTCTGCCTACTATGTTAGTTTTGTATTAAAACACCGACTGGAGCAAACAAAAGATACGGAAATATCGATTAACTAACGCATGCAGGAAGGACATCAAATTTAGTCAATGTTTCGTGTACAGAAGCAACCAGAGTCCATTGTCTGAGGCAACAACCAAAACCTAGTTTCCAGTATGGCTTGTAACCTCCACAAATGTAATAATCTCCACAAATGTAATATCAACCACAATTGTAATAAATCAACCACAAATGTAATAAAATAGTCAACCATAAATGTAACAACCCGCAACCACAAATGTAATAAACAAATTAACCATAAATGTAATAAAACTCAACCATAAATGTAATAAACTTGAACTTGCATAAGTGATCATTTGTTTATCAATGCCCTGAGTAAATAATAACTTTAATAAGACTAGTGTAATGTTATTGCATACTTTCCTGAAACTAGGTTTCCTTTCTGAAACACAGAATAGAATACTTTGAGAACGCTATCAGAAAACGGCGAGGTACTGATCAAACCGTTAGATAATGGAAGTGGAACAGCAGTTCTAGACACTGATAATTACATAATAAGGAAGCGTCAAAATAACTCGTCAACCAGTGATATCACACAAAGTTTATGACAGATGACTCACAACAAATAAAAGAGAAATATAAAACCTTATAACAGAAACTTACGACACAAAACATGTTGACGAGAACATATATTTCAATCCAGTAAAAAACAATACGAACACTACCTTGAACACAGTAGAACAAAATTAGACATCCTGGCATCCCTAGTGAAGGAACAAACTTCAAGTGGGACAACATAGGAAAACAGACAATCTATCGATTATTCTACACAATTTATCCACTGAAGACGAATTTGAGGCAATTGATTTAGAAAGTACGGCAATTTTCGAAAAAACGGCGTTAAAGGAGCGTAGTGTTATACAGTCTTCCCCACTCTGGAGTAGAGACTGCACTGACGTTCAGATTACAGCTGTGTCTCGCCATGACCAATCAGTTCTGTACACAAAACAGGGAAACGTAAAATACACTTTCAAATATGCAAAACACACTAAACGCAAACAATTAAGAAATGAATAATGTGTGGAGTTGCTTTCCTTATTACATAGATAAATATTTAAGGGCTAATTCCTCAATTGCAACGACAAAATAGATTTATTACATTTATGGTTGACAAGTATTACATTTATGGGTGATTTTGTTATTACATTTATGGCTACCATTTATTACATTTGTGGTTGGTGTTTTTATTACATTTATGGTTGATTTTTGTTACATTTATGGGCGATATTACATTTGTGGGTGCATTTTATTACAATTGTGGTTGATATTACATTTGTGGAGATTATTACATTTGTGGAGGTTACATGGCTCGTCAAGGGATGGCAAAGTGATTGAAATAACGTATCTTTTGTTCATGTGAATAGCAATTGTAATTCGACATTTGAACATTTTGTAAATACATTTCAAAGGACACAGATTATAAAATGCAACAAATTAAACAATATTAAATGCGAACAATCCTCGGAACAAAAATGGGAGTGCTTACATGAGACTGAAAATAAACTCCTTTCAAAAGATTGTTATTGCTACTATGTTATGTAATAGACGTGCATATGGAAATTCTTAAGGTATGCTTACTACGTTAAATAAAGGATTAGAAGTGGCAGGCACATCGAAACTAGGTACATGTAAATCATTTATGCAAAGTACCTGAATTACTATTGTTTGATATGCAAATTTAATGTGAATTTTCCTTCATGAATGACGTACATGTTTATCTGTAAATTGTTACGATGTATCTTGCGCTCTACATAAATAATTTCAAGCACTTACTAGTCATCTCCCATTGTCAACTGACACTTGTTGAAATTATTCTTTGCAGAAGATTTGGGCTCATTCTAGCTATACCTTGACATTGCAGAATTTCATAAACACTTCTGTCAATTATTTCAAAGAGCTTCACCCCATGTAACACATTGGTCTAAGCACGAAAGTTTGTCATGTTTGTAGCATTGACTCCCATCGATGGACATTAAATTATTCCATGCAGCACCCAACTACAATCCACCTAAGAAAGCAGAGGGTGCTACTGTCCTCAAAGGGCCAATGGTTATAGCTTTTGTATGTATGTTTATTATATTTGTTTCATAAACGTACTTTTTTGACAACAGTAGTTAAAATACAAACGTACTGTCTAATCAATACATCGAAGTGTCTACCAATGCAGTGTTATTGAATTCAAGTCGAGAGGTCAATGATCTCATTAGAGTCTGACACAATCTTGAAATCGCTACCACCAATTTGGAATTTTTGAAGTAGTATTCATCGCATCGCAATTACTAAGCAGTGACTGCAATGAAGCCAACGGGACTGAAGATATTTCCTAGTGAATTTGCACAGGTCAAATGCTAGAAAAACCCGTTCGAGTGTATCAGGTATGTGTCTATATATAACGATGAAAGTTTCCAAGCATTCACGTCCATTGAGAATTTTAACCGATAAACCATTTAGAATATTTTGCACTTTACATCGGAACAGTACGGCACGGCGTCTACATTTTGATGTTTACGTATGGAGCCTTTTTTTAGAAGTCGTATCTCCGTTTCCCAAGTATATATAGTACAAAATCATTAATCTGAAAATCTGACGTGTTCGCCAACGACTATTTTAAATGACCATGCCAAAGATACTACTCACTGTATATTCCAATCATTTTGGGGGATTTGTTATGACCCGCTTTTCGATAAAGAACGGTTCTTAAAATGGAAGCAAAATAAAAAGGCCAAATATTATGCCCTTCAGAAGCTTCAAGGAGCGACACTTCAAAGCATACATATATTTTTTACAGCAAAAGAGTTTATTTGTCTAATTACATTAACTTCCGCGAAAAACATACTTAAATCCTTAACTAAAATTGTAGACTCCAGCTCAATTATATGTAAATTGAAGTATTATTGTTGGCAACTGCGATAGCTCTTTCCAAGTCTCAATTTCGCTATATGTACTGATAGTCCTTAAGAGATATGTATTTGCCATTTCAAATGCTCAACATTTCACCACATTTTCCTCTCTCTGTACAGGTATGGCTCTACCGTAGAAAACAATAAAGTTGAATTCAAGCTATGTCAGTAAACTAGAAAATGGAATACACCAATCCCGATAAGATCAAAACACTGGTAAAGAGTATCAAAAATTACAACTACTTAAAGCTTTTAAGCAAACAATTCATCACCTTCTTTGAACCTTGAAATGAAAATATCTTTAGAAATATCTCTATCCATAACACGCCTATTTACAGTGAAAGAAAGCAGATTAATTATAATAATGCATCACGAGATTTGAAATTTAAAAAATGTGTAACTTTCTTGTTTGTCTGCGTGAAAGCAATGCAAAATGATTCTGCAACCAGTAAATTTCGCATAACCGCTAACTATAAAAGAGAAAAAATATATTTAAAAACAGGTCACGGAGATCAATTTCGAAACGACCGCATAATATGCGTTTATTAGACAACATATGAGTAGGGTGAAACAGGTCCTACCTAATAAAAGAAATATGTCATAGCTGAGGCATGATGTATATCAAAATGGTCAACAATTTTTATAATCATAAACGTATGCGGTAACGTGATTTTCACGCCACCCGTGAATCAAATCAATGCAAGAAGGACTTGCGAGAAAAATAGTTTTGCCATCACAATTGGTTATACCATTGGTTTAATAATCATAATAACGTTTCGCAGTCCGTCTGTCGGACTGTTCGTCTGAATCTCAGCCTGTCTGTCTGTCTGTATGTATATGTGTCAAAGGTTAATGGTCTTGCCCTTCCCATGTGCACTGTTACAGAACACGGAAGATTCACTCTGATATCGGGTGATGAATACGTACAATCAGCCAAACACCTCTGCTAATTGATTGACAAGTAGCTAAAGCGCTGACGGCCATATCCGCGTTGGTTAATATGAAACAGCTTATGAAAATCAGAATTGTTTTAAAGCTCAACGAGAACATTATGGTTTTATATGATACTCGTTTGCATAATAGTAAGTTGTGGGTACACAGGCGTATTGCTTGTGCACGTGAACAATTTGAGATAGGACTATTTTGAAAGACATGTTTAGTGGGACAAAACAACCAAAAACAAATTAATTAAAGCATAAAAAATGAGTAAAATTCTGAACAACAGAAATGTGAGAGCTCATGTTAGACTACACAGTCATACATTCGTCGTAATAGGACTGAACATTTTGAATGCAGTAAGGGTAGTGTCTAAATTAGTTTGATACAAAAATTAAATGTAAATATCCTATTATCAACAGCATCCATTTCAAAATTGTCATTGTGCATCTTGCGTTCTGTACAAAAAGTTTCAAACACTTACTATCGGCTTTTCATTGTTTCCTGACACTTGCCGCACACGATTTCAGTTACGAATATTGATTTACACTTGTTTCCAGTCTTGAAATTTAACTTAATGCAACACCATTCATCGCTCAACAGTGATGATTTGTTTTATTTGAATTGAATTCACCGGTGTAATTATTACACTCCCACTACAGTCCAATTATCAAAGCAAAATACACTGTTGGGTCGACGTTAAAGCTGTCTATGACGTAATTGTCTCAGAAAAAGATGAGTTCATACATCTACGTAAAGTTGAAGACATCACCAGTATTACATTGATGAAAAACAGGCCTTTCAAAAAGGTCAACATGAGCCGATGATGCAATAAATCTATTTATTCAAGAGAAATATTTTTACAACGAAATTTATTCAGGTAGATAACTAAATCGACTCGGATCTTACTGGTTTCAGCAGCGGAATCACAATAGGGGTGAGCTAATAAGCTCGTGTAGAGTAATATTGGAAATTGGAAATCAGATTTTGATTCAAAGTGATAGGTTACTATTCATAGCACTTGACTTATTTTATTGACATTTTGCCGGAATAGTCTTCTTGATCACAGGTCAGGGAAGGAGTAAGCACAAGCTTGTATGACACGGCGGCTCGCTGGCGCCTTGCATATTATGCGTTAGGCCATGGATCCTTGACACAAGTTATGACGGTTGCTGTGATTTCATCCCAGACGAACATGAATTTAGTGCGAATATAACACAGTGAAAGTCTCCAAATGTTGACGAACTCGAGTGGTCTGTATTTTTTTATCTAGGTAGGATGTAAACATTATATTTAATGATTCCAATTGAGA
>LD364092.1:63325-73859 GCA_001465055.1 Ptychodera flava
ATATATATATATATATATATATATATATATATATATATATAAAGATACTCACTGGATAAAAACTGTACACTTCTAAAACAGAATCACCATCCGGCAGGCAAATATTCTCGGTTTTATTTAAATCCACGTCACACGCTGCAATAGAGATGAATAGGAATGGTGAATTTAAAAGTGAAACCTCCATATATTACAGGGATTAAAAAATAAAAGTTCTAATAAATCACATTTTATGCATTACCTAGTATGCAGCCCATCTATTTCCACTGTGCCCTATGAGATTCCCATTCGAAATACTCGATGAATACACTCATCACATTTTGGCTCTATGGAAAAGCTACTTTTCTAATAAAATGGTCATGTTTAACCAAACTTGAAATTGGATAGCTATTGTTGCCCGCAAGGCGATGTAATATTAGGCAATTGTTGCCATCTTTTCAATACAAAGAACAAAAACTGAAACATTTCCATAAATATCCTGCTAACTTCATTTTAGGTCAATGCTCATAAAACCTCAAGTTTCGTATCTGTCACCATACTGTAGTATCAAGGAGGAAAATATGTCAGCAGGGTTATGATAAAGTTCGTTTTCAAGAAAATTTATTACATGCCTCATATATTGAACCTCATGCGCTCCATAGGATCTATGGTAACTCGTTGATGACACCGCGGGACGTATAGTCATCATTTGAATTAATGTGAACCGGAACAATTTTCAACTTGACAACTCTGGGATTTACAAATGTTCAAAATACATGTTTTACATAGAAAATCCCTTTTTAGAACATTATGCACGAAAAATCGATAAACCGCATAACAGTGATTTAAATATATATCAATGCGTCATTCGACGATCAAAATCGTACTATTTTTCAACGGATTTTCTTGTAACATGGAAATAAAGCATATGATTGTCATTTGCCCATAAAACCAAACATTTGGAGTGAAAATTATGTAAAGCATGTAATAAAAACCTTATAACCAAAACAAGGGACTATGTACCCTCGAGGCAGGAGACAAATTGCCTTCCTTGCGTCGGGCAGATGGTCACTTGCCCTCGGGCACATAGTCCCTCATTTTGAAGAAAGCAGCTATGGTCTTACCAAGGTCTCCGTACTCGAACCATTGGTTGATAGACAGTGCCTCGTAACCGTACCTTGTGTATGATATGTACTCAAACCAACGCAGGTATACAGGGATTGTCCTATGAAGGTAAGGTTCAAGTTATCATCACAACATATCGTTGCCATATAATTTTATAGAGTTAATTTCCAATATCCCTTTGCTAACTTCGAATGTTTACCCCTTAGTGAACATGAACATGACAATCTATTTTTAATTCGATATCTATTCATAAAAATTCTTTGTCTGCTTTTTAAATTTGTCCATCAAGGTGAATTGGTTCCAAATTACTTATCAGAACCAGTAACAATTGATAGCACAGTACATAATACGAGAAGGAGTGTCGGTGTAAGATTGAATCCCTTTTCTGTCAAAGATCACGGGAAACAACTTTCTAGAACATATGGTGACAGAGCTTTTAGCGTGTATGCCCCTAAACTGTGGAATAGTTTGCCGCCCGAACTGCGGATGATAAAGAAATTCGGTCTTTTTAAGAAGTCTCTTAAAACAATTTTTTCGTCAATGCTACTGCTGACTTGGATATAATTTTACCTGCATTTTTTATATTTTATTTATTTTTTATCATTTTTAGAGACTTTTTAAATACTTTCTTTGCTGTTTTTAGGTGGGATCCTTTATGTGTTCAATAACACGGCAGTTTAAATGGGCGGGGACGAGGTTGAACTTTGGAGTTCTGGATAATGGTTGTTTATAGCCGCCATCTTGCCTTTTCGAGACCACGCTTTTTACCTCACCTTGTAGAGGACCAAATTATGCACGAAATTGCTTTGGCAACTACATTCGAGTACCAACAAAACCAGACATTTTTAGTAGGCTTGGGGCCATCCCCAAGAAAGACTCAAACAAAATCAGACTTATACATGACTGCAGTCAGCCAAAGGACATCAGTGTCAACTCATATGCTACTACCACTTCTTTCACTTACGAAACCATTGACTACGCTGTTTCGTTATGTGCACCTGGTGCCTTCTTCATGGACTTAAAGTCGGCATATCGATCAGTACCTATCAGTAAAGACTCTCAGCGAGCAACGGGACTGAAGTATAAATTCACCAGCGATACGGAATGGACATATATGGCTGACACTAGGCTACTTTCTTTGCTGTTTTTAGGTGGGATCCTTTATTCTAGTTTTTAAGCTTGCTTGTTTTTATTGGTTGGTTTTTAATTACACTCTTTCCCCTGAGTTATTTTGTATGTTCGTCGAATTTTTTAGTTCTTCCAGCAATTTTCTGTAATGTACAGACCACTGAGACAAGGTGTGTAGTGGTCTTGAAACAATAAATTATTATTATTATTATTATTATTATTATTATTATTATTATTATTATTACTATTAAGTATACATCAGAAAAAAACAACATTTAAACAAACGTGTGTGGCCAGCCAATAGAGCATTGTATACTTTGTCTTACTAAATACCATGGTAACCTTATGTATTTAGTGTATATCCATACATGTATAAGTTAATATCAGTACAAATATCCGATAAGACCGGACGTTAGAAGGTTCACGTTTTAATAGTTTATTATTTGAGTTTACAGCAGCGCACAAGACAAACCATGAAAAAAGCTACAGTGATGGCCCTTTGTCAATATTCAGTGCTATACATACTCAACATTGATGTAGAATCCTGTGAATATATCAACTGGCATTATTATGAAGGTAGCGACGGCCAAAGCTACACCATCTGTAGTACACGCCGTGGACACGGTAAAACCTGCAATTTAAAAGTGGCGGTGAAGAATAATAAGGATGTGCTGGCATGGAACAGTTAAAAGTATAAAATGTATTTAAAGTGACGAGCAAATAGTTTTTCATAGCAACGGTGGTCAGAAGATTTTCAACTTTTACAAGATTTCAACAAAAGCTGCCCATTTTGTGTAACTCATTTTTTGAAAATCCTATTCGTTTAGAATCGTGAAAACTTTGCACAATGTATTACACATAAACTGGAACCGTGGATAAAGGATTGAAAAAACAACTTGGTGATAATTGAAGAGCGCTTACAATGAGCATAGATATGGATTTTTGTTTCCATATGAATAGCTCTTTACTTTTAAATGACAAAATAATTCATGGTACTGACTTACCGAGTGCAGATGCGGCAAGTCCGGTAATGAATAGCAAAAACAGGTATATGAAAAATCTTTCAATCTCGGGATTTAAACCTTAAGATAAATCAAAACGATATCTGAGTGAATATTAATAAGTATATGATATCATGCTACCATGCGCCATTCTGATTGGACGAGAGCGATGCTAAAATATTGTTTTAGCACTGATAGCGGTGGTAAAACGGGCCCCTAAACCAGCATTTTTTGAAAATTGCCCGGTCGGTGCGTTTGAACGATGTGGCTCTGAACTTAATCCGAAACAGTCCGCTTTGTTTCAAAGACCAAGTTCGAATTTCGATACAGAGATAAAGTATGGTTCTGTGACTCACCTCTTGGTGAGAATAAGTGGTCTATGATGAATGAAATCTCCAAAGCAACACATTTATTTTGGTATGATGATGTACAAAATTGTATAGGGTAATAGCGCACTGTGTAGTTTGCTTGATCGATTCAGCAGGAGTAGAGACGCGACATACCGCTCTTTAAAACGAAGCTACTACTAGTATTCGTTCCTACACAAATAAATTGAAACTTCCTCACAGTAACGGTACGTCAGATATTCCTTCCTAGAGTTTGGGCTGTAACAGACCAGGGTGTTCTAACGATGTACCCCAAGAACTTGAAGAAGTTCAAAATAACAATGCGATCATTCCTGGCGACTGCGACGAAAATCGCTGTGTCAGCGTCCAGCTCTCGCTGAATCGGGCAACACACTCTGTTCGCATATTACAACAGTTCATACAGTCGCCGTAATCCATGTCTAGATTATTTCAAAACTGCACGTTTTCTGGCACAAATTATCAATCCAAAATATCTATCAAAAATAGAACCTGTAACCCCACTGCACCACCTCCTCTGTCTGAATGTTACGAAGGTTGGCGCACACCGGACTGACAGTGAATGAGACAAATCTATTTTTAGTGCACTACGCCAAAAAAGCCAGCGCTATTGTTTTTATGTAAATTTACAAAAAAAAATTGTTACTTTTTCTTTTGCTTTGAACTCTTGACGCAGTTCTGTGTCTGAAGCAGTTCGTGTTGCATGTAAATATTAATGAAATTTTGATGAACGTAATGCGTATGTTATCGTAGGATATTGTGTTCGTGTGTTGTCAACGTAATCCAAACTTATAAAAATGCTCGGTCTCGGGCGATGATATTCCGACGTTCGATCTCTCAGACGTCCGTTTTCTGCATTTTGGGCTGAAACTGACGAAAATGCCGGACCAAGACGACAAAGACACACAAGTTGATATAATATAATAGCAATAACCCCCTTCGCAGTCGGGTATACACTCGATTTTGGTACAATTCACTCCATATAGCACTCGCCTATCGGCTCGTGCTATATGTCGCGCATTGTACCAAAATCTCGTGTATACCCTCCTGCGGCGGGGGTTATTGCTTAAGTATACTTCCTACTTTTCTAAGAAAATATTTTAGAACATGAGATAAAAAAATCGGTGGTAATGCCATGATTGCTGGCTGGTTACTGTAATCGTAATAGTACCTTATAGTACCCACACACAAAATGTATAAAGCAAGATGCCATATAAGATCATTATTACGGTTATTTGAATGATATATTTTATGTATTGTGACGAGTGCTCTGGTCAAAATAGCAAAACAATGGTTTCGTAGTGTTTATTGTGTGGCCTCCCAAAGGCTAAGCAGTATTTAGCACAGAGACAATAGGGATCCCACGTCTCAAAAGAAGAGATGTAAAAAACCGGACTGACTCTGGATCAATTGCATACCTCTCGTGCGTGAGGCAGAAGGGGCGACATTGGGAGGGAGGAAGAGAGAGGAGAACAGGGTGATAACAAACTGACATAATGAGAGAAATTAACAGTTTAAATATTAACATTTATCCCTTTCCTCTGTCTCTACACTTCTATGTTCATTGTTATGTTCATTAATTGAGTATTGGACTTTATTTAATCCTTACCTGTCATCCAATAAGAGATGGATCCTCCGAGAATTGCAACGATTAAGCAAATCGGAATCTACAAATATGAAACGTTAGTCTGTATAATTCCATATAGATTTGTTTTGTGTTATTTGTTTACTTAGTTGTCACGTGATTTTACGAAAATAAAGAGGGCGTAATACTGATCAGTACTGCGCATTTGATTGTCTAGAAATATCTTAAATCCGTCAATTGTATGGTGTCCTGAAAATATTTCTTTATATGTATTTATTAGAACTTTGCCCTTTAAAACAACAAGAATTTACTCTGAAATATGAAATTGTAGGCAGAAAAACCACTGAAACCAAATTCTTTTACATAATACTAACAAAGATGCTCACGACGAAACATTCCATAGGAATACATACCTCCATGAGACTCTTCGCCAAGAAGTATGTATCTGTTCTGTACATTCCACTAGAATGTTCACGAAAGAATAGGACTGCTTCTGGTTGTATACTCTACAGTGAAAAAAATCAGACAAAGAAAAGGATTGGGGATCTTGATGTTCAAACATTTTTCAAATAATTACCAGGGATTCAAAGGGCAAGAGCCCCTCTCCCCCTGCTATATTTCTTGTCATGAAAAAGAAAACTTTATTCGGACAATACCCTGTCAAATGAGTGAACAAACTGCCACATTGCCAAGTGTTCGGCCAAAATGAATACAGTAGGCTTGCTCTCGATAACAACAAAGGTAACTTAAGAAAATTCAAATGATACCAGAAAGTATTAAGTTTGTCCTATAGACGATACAATTCAAGTGAAATAACAATCTTTGAAAAACTTGTTAAGTTTTGTTTTGTCGAAATAGAACTCTCATATGCAGATCAGTGACCATGGGGCATGTTTATATCACCACAACAATACTTATATCCCTTTAAATACCGTAACAAAATACTTTCACTCCTACATTTTTGATATCTGACAATTTTGAGAAAATATACTGCCTCCATAATGAATTTCTTATTATCTGTACAAAGGGGTTTATTGCCCTTATTAGTGCTCAAGCCACCCTTTTTGAACCACTGATTGACTAAATTATGTGATCCAACTCAAGTATATCGAAACAACATGACGGCACTGATGAGTACAATTACCCGTATAGTTTGCCAGAAAGAGTACATGCCAACCAGGTATATCATCATTGCTAACATTCCTTGGATACTCTGTACGCCACTCTGCGAGTATGGGATTTGAAAGTAGGCCAAACCAATAACGAGAGACATGACCTAAAAATTGGAAAATATGAGATCAAGCGATAAAACGCTATTCATGGTTCAATCTTTTTAAACGCGTGAATATTTTCAATGTCATACTCAAGAAATAAACCACACCCAGCAACGGTATATCACGAGATTTTGACCAGTTCATGACATATCAGCACGAGCGATAGCAAGTGCATATATTAAGTGAACTGGTCAAAATTGAGTGGTATTTCAGTTGCTAAGGTGGTTTACTGCTATCATATAATATGCTTAAATTGAAGTTCTGTGATAAAACGTCAAAAGGGAATTTTCTCTTGCTGAGAGCTCGTGCCTGTTGCAACCGCGCTATCTTGAGAATATGCCACGGTTATTTTCACATATCGACCAATCAGACCGCAACATTTGCACCCCCTATATATTGGTATGATATAACATAGTTTATATACACTTCTTTGCAATATTTAGCTATCATGTATGGTATTGTATCGATCTTGTTTTTAATTCGCCATCGTGAATTCGGTGTAACTATTTCCTATGTACACAGCAAAATATAGTATTTGTATTCGTCATCAGATCGCAAGCTCAGCAGTTATAATTGGCAAGCGATACTAAACTGACCAGAATTTAAGAAATACTGTCAAAAATTGGAATTCCCATAAGATTACAGTCTTACCAAAGCTGAGTACAGCCGAACTTTCAGCAAGCCCCCGTCTCTGATAGTACGCACTGCACATCTCCACAGAAGAGCTACAAACTGTGTAAGCCAGCTGTTCTTATATCTGTTGAAATGACACGCTTGGATAAGTATTGGTTTTCCAAGTAGAGAAATATTTAGGACAGTTGCAGAACACATTTTTGAAATTGAGTTACAGTTAATTAAGAGGTAAGGAGCGTGAAAGACCGTACACGTACATCTTACAGATTGTATCCATGTACTCTTGAGAACTGCGCGGGACATTTTCTTGGGTAGACTGTAAAATAGATCACGTGCATTACAGTTCGAATTGCGCCAGTTCTTGTTCAAACATGGTCGTTAAACACGCATAAAAACGATTTCTGGAAAGCATAGCTCCTGGTATTCATGAGTTGGAGTATGATACTATGACTTACGTTGATTCTGAAACGCTTTTCAACTTTTTCTGGAAAAAAAGGCAAATGAGAATTGAAATTCAGAAGTTTTATCCTGGTATGCAAAAGCATCACGTGGACGCTACACGTGTTAATGTATTACATCATAACATACATGTGTGTACTTACCAATGTACAATTAGACTGTTGTCTAAACTACCAGAGAACGTGCCTCGGGTCAGTTGTTTTCGGAGTGCCAAGGGTTAATACCGCCAATCTGCTCCTTGTCCGTTTGGATTCACTTAGATTTTTCGGGCGAAATAAAGTTTTACCGTCGTATTTTAGTTAAAATCACAAGTTTGAATTTCTCCTCAGAGTTACCGCAAACTGGAGAGATCATATTGGCGTTTCAAACACAACTACATGAAATTTTCTCTCTCTAATAGCAAAGGGTCAAAATGGCTCCTTTTTTTCTTTACTGTTGCAAGCTTTTACATAGTTTACTTCCATATAACAAGTCTTTTGGAAGATGAGAGATACTATGTTCTGATCAGTTTGTAAGGAATCGATGTAGATTCTCTAGAACATAGATTTTTAAAATGTTCATACGTCGAAATGCTGGAATAAGATGAAACATTATCAACAGATACATAGGGACAAGAATTAAAATATTGCAATCGAATCTCATTTTCACAGAATGTAAAGAGAGTAACATCACAGATATACGAAGATAAACTGTAAGAGTTTTCATTGTAGTTACAAAATGGAGCATCCAAAAATTTTGGATTTCATTTATCAATATGTCCAATTTTTTTGGGAAACATTTTTCAAAAATGCATTCAAGACAAGGTATAATTTTGCAAAGGAGATAAACATAAAAGTTTAGATAATACAAGCTTTTCAGAGAATTAATTTGATGTAATAGTTCGCTTATTTCACATGCAATAAAGTGTTTTTTCCAAAGGAATCTAAACTCTCGATTTTGAGACGCGTTCTTCATTTAAATATGTATTATCGTTTAGAATATATATATATATATATATATATATATATATATATATATATATATATATATATAATACAAAATTACTTCAAGTACAAAGTAATGATATCTGTTACTTAAGTTTCATGCATCCTGCAAGCGTCAGACAGAAGTTCTGTCTGATGATTGCAGGATGCATGAAACTTATATATATATATATATATATATATATATATATATATATATATATATATATATATATATATATATATATATATATTCTTCACAAATCCTTTATCCTTCCTTCCTACACGCTGCAATTTTGCATTTGCAACGATAATAAGAAATCTTACAATTTATCTTCGTATATCTGACAGTGTGTTGCTACTCTCTTTATATTCTGCGAAAATAATATTCGATGGCGATATTTTAATTCTTCTCCCTATGTATCTGTTGATAATTATTCCTCCTACAACAAGCCATTCATACAATGACATGAATAATATATTAACACTCTTACCATGATAGACTTTCTCCGTATTCTTCCTTTAAACATTTGGTCGTGAAGAACTTCCTGAACTTTGTTGTAGTACTTAGATTGATCAAAACAATTGCATATTGTCTGAAATTAAAATAATGAGAACGTGTAGCGTGTGAAAGGAAGAAATTTCTTAAGACGAGGAATAATCAAATTCAGTCAGGTTGTTATAAAACAAAATCTAAAACGTTATTGGCCTACTTGTTAACTTTCAAAATACTCAAACCAATTTTTCAGTCGAATACATTTTTTCGGAATAACAAATGGACTCACAACACCATAATGTGTACTTACGATAGGTGTAAATTCGGAAACCTAATTTTGGTCCTGAAATACAGTTAAAGAGGCAGCACTCATTGCGTTCACCACCTTTAAATGTCGGATAAGTGACGACTCTCTCTCTGTTCTCCTTTTATTTGTGTGTCAAACTGGCTAATGAACTGTTTTTTAAATCTTGTTCTGTCTGCAGCCAATAGTTTGTAACATTGTGAAAGGTTTGTGTGCGGCCTCGCTTGGATACTCGTAATTGCACGACACAAATCACATGATCTAATGTACTTTGTATAGTTAATTGCACGAGTAGGTGTGCTGTTACAGTTGTAATCACCACACTTATGGTCAGGAACTTGTAAACATCACGAGGCCGAAGGCCGAGTGATGTTTACAAGTTCCTGACCATAAGTGTGGTGATTACAACTGTAACAGCTCACCTACGAGGTGCGATTAACGACTTATACCACGATAAACAGGCCAAGCTTCTCTAAAATTTGAAAATTACTGTCAATAAATCGTCTACTTTTGATTTGAATACACACAATGGAATGGAGTGACCCATTGTACGTCGAAAGGTTCACAGAGGTCATTATGCACCTGGCATGCGAGTTTGGGAGAATGACCTATCCCAAACAAGTAGGACAAGGGTTCTGGTCAACTGCAAATCTGCATTTGAATAAGGGCTACAGAGTGGTATAGTGCACCTGTGTAGAAGAAGCTATTTTAGTCTGACTGGTTAAATAAAATGGCTTGCCTTACTCTATCTTGTTGGCTATTGGCTAGCGAGAAGGAATTCAATCTGTAGATGCATGTGATTGCCTCGTGGATGCATCAGGCTTTCAATACCATTTTCGTGTTTTCGACTGGTCAAGATGGACCTTGTCAACTTGTCTGATCTGATGACCCAAGAGACTTCCTAGAGTTCCATGGACGGCCATGTAAAAACAACCAAAGTGGATTTTACACGGGCAAACTGCCCTATAAGAGCAGCCGCTACTACGGAGTGCATAAAATCCACGATGTGTACTTCAACTTATAAAAAAGTACTTGGCGATGATAACACCGGACGGGATTGTACTATTGATGACCCTTGCCAAGGGATAATCAAGTTCTCCTGCCAGAAAATATACGCCTTTACACGAAGCAAATGTGCAAGATGGCTTGGCCAGACTGCCAGCACAGTGGGTATTCTGGCAAGGTAATTTATTCTTTTACTAAAATATTTATACACAAAACGAATT
>LD364106.1:21723-32724 GCA_001465055.1 Ptychodera flava
TTGTTATTTTTTTAAACAAACAGATCACATATGACTTTACTCACATCGATCCTGGACCGGATGGTGAAATTACTAAGGTACTTCGGAAACGCTGGACCGCATTCTCGGTAAGTTCGCCTTTACAGAGTTAGGTAACACTTTTGTTTTCAAAATGACACCGGTGGCTTTGCTTTATGACCATGGTAACGATAAAAGTACGAGTAGATGACATTTTAGACGTCACTTGAAACCCGCCTCATTATACATGTGTCTATGACTTAAAGTCGTTTTCTGAAGTTGCCCGTTGGATGACCAAATCAAATACTGAACCAAAAGGCAAACAGGAAATAGGTATTGTAATTTCTTGAAGTGCAAATCTTGCGACTGAATTCACTGTTTTTCAGCTGGCCATCAGTATAAATCTATTTTCCGTGAAAGCAGTCAAACACTGCGAATATTATCTTATCAGATATTCTTCTTCAAATTCTTCTTCTACTTTCCAAATTTCCCCCAAACCTGAAGACGATGGTTCAGTATGGAAGGGGTGAGTTACTGATGCACGAGCTTTGCAAGACACTGCTGGCGTATAAATGGTAAGAAATCGAATGCAGAGAGTGGATGGACAACCGAAAGTCTTTTGGTGGTTTAATGCTTTTTTTGCGGTTTGTTTTCATTGTCTGTTTCTCCAAAAGCAGATCTCATTGTATCGCTGCTTCATGTGTTATGGTGTTGTCTCAGCAATTTACCTGTATTAAAAATAATACCAACATAAGTATTATTTTTCTAAATATCTGTTGGTTCGAGTGATACTTTATCATGTTGACTTACGTATCGTCAACACATTTCTGACTTATGGTCTCCCAATTCTAGAAATTCCAATATGTAAAGTTCCTCTCCTTCGACATTCTTGTTTGCATCTACCATTTCTACTTTCAGGAAAAAGTTTGCTCGTTACTTCTTCGCGGCAGACTTTGCGCTTTACATCCTCTTCCTGATGGCCTTGATGGCGTACGTCTTCTTGAGCCCCCATCCACTACAGGCCGGGGTAGACACCTACGGGTGTCCTGGATCAAACAACAGTTTTCTCTACGACGAGGTGTGTATTTACCGCTAGAGGCGTGCTTAACAGGGGTTGTACAAATAATCATATGCTACCAATTCTCCAAGATGTGCGTTTTATTGGACGAACAAACAGATGGGAAATACATATCCTGAAACGTGTAACATACGTTTGTAAAAGACAATTATTTTTATCCTCCGTTTTAGTTGACAAATCTGTAATTTTATGTACTTTCCCCCGGGCATTAATTGCTAAAGGTAGTGTATATGGCTACACGTATTTTTGTCTGATTGAACAGCAGCTCGTCACTGTGGCAGATAAATCAGATATGTGGAGCTGGTTTCGAAGCATTCCGAGCAAGGTTTGCTGACTATTCACCAGGTACGATTCCGCGAAAAGAAGTAGTGCGGATTCTGCCAATTCTACCCACGCTGTTTGGTATCCGGGCGGGGGAGAATTTACCTGCAAATGTTCTCGCCACAAATTGGATGAATCAGTTCTCACCGAGAAATTTCACCCATATTTGCTGAGGTCCATATTGGGTTATCTGAAATATTCGTATCGTTGGATCATGAACCTGATATTTTAACATTTTCCGTTCTTTAAAGAATGGCCGGTACATCGGACCACCTGAAGACGATTATTTGGTTAGCGTTGAAATATTTATCCTCCTCTACTGTGCTGGGAATATTTTACGAGAAATTTTAGAAATCGTCAAGCAGGTGAGTAGGCAATTTCCTTCGCTCTCTACGCGACATCCGCCATATTATTAGTGTAAAGATGTTGATATAGTCCTGCCTTGAATTTCACATGTACGTTTACAGCGTATAAGAAACTAAGATTTTTCTTCAGGATTTTATCGTGAGTAGCCTAAATGTCCCCAAACGTTCGATTATTCATTGATCTTTCTTCACTTCAACAAATTTTCCCGCCTTAATTTTGCTGGCGAACATTTCTTTCCCCGCCAATCCAAACGTCACAGACTATCACTTCTATCACCCTACGTAGAGGGTGCAGTATTTTACAGAAGTCTCCAATCTCTTCGACTGGGGTCTGTACGTCACATCGACGGTCTTTGTACTACCGCCGACACGTGAACCGTGCACAATTCAGTGGGAGTTCGGTGCTCTGGCTGCCTTCTGTGGCTGGATGAATCTCATCATGTATTTCAGAAGGTTAGTGTTATATGTTAATGTAAACGGGATAACAAAAGTACAATATTCAGTGCAGTGTTTGCTTTACGTATGATTTTTAGCCTGGAAGTTGAGCTGTCTAAGATGTGTTGAATTTGCTTTCCAATCGGAACACATATCCTTGAGACTTGCCAGTAAAGTGGTTTGATTAATTTTCCTGTGCACTCAGCCTGTCCTTTTCTGCTGTATTTCATTATGCGCTGTCACTTTTTTCTTCTGTGTTACTTACGTTTTATTTGTTTATGTTTCTTTGTTAACTTTCTAGGTTCGAATTGTTCGGCATCTACATTGTAATGTTCTTTCAGATCGTCAAGTCCTTTCTGAAGGTATGACATTCCCCCCTCCCGAATATTACATTTATGCCGGGTACTGTTTGCCTGCTTGATACTTCTTACAACTTTTTATTGCATTGAAATTCATGGCTGCGCTCATCACAAGATCGGGAAAGTGACACTAAAGAGTCGCAAAATACGAATATACGAAATTCTGAATATAAGGATAATCAACCAAGTTTATTTCTTTAGTACTGCTCATTCGTCTTTCAGATACTTTTCCCCGCGAAATTCTTGCACTAATAATATGAATATTTCATACGTTTCCTTCACTACACATGCGCATACCTTTGACGCGCTACATACGTCACGTGACACTACTGTCTCTTTCAGGCCGTGATGGTGGTCATTCTATTCGTGCTTGCGTTTTCAACTTCATTTTCCATTCTCCTCGGAAACTTAGTAAGTAAGATTTGTCATGATGATCATGTTGGAAAATTATGACTTTCTTTCCTTTTTTACGACAGTTTTTATGATTGGCGGGAAAAGTGAAAAGTGCTGCTTCGCTTTCTGTATTGTGATCGAAGGAATAAGTTACTACTTGTTTGGAAATTGATTATACAATTATACTGTTATAGCCCATTGCTTAATTTTTTACAAGGTCTTCTGAGGAGTATCACCGTATCAAATATGGTCAACACGTTATTGCTGCGAGGCAAATATGTTACTTGTTACAGAAATCATGTTCAACTCAACTTATGCTGATGGGACAAGCACCGAAATGATACAAAAACTTTTCAATAGTTCGTCTGAGTTTGCTAATAGATGATATTCTCACTGAACCCTAAACAGGAGCAATTTGCGAATCCCATCGGTTCGTTCGTTAAAGTTTGCGTCATGACAATCGGTGAGATGGACTATACGGACATATTCTACAGCGACATGAATCTAGCGCCGTTCGATGGCTTGGCGACGGTGCTCTTTATGATCTTTCTCTGTCTGATGCCCATAGTCCTCATGAATCTCATGGTGAGTTGACAAAACTCCTAAATATTGAAACTACTATAGTTACTTTTATTGGCAATGATGATTGATTTTTGAGGCCTGATTAAGTAAAAAGTCTCGCATCGATATATTCATTAAGATTACAACAACGTGTTTAGGGCACAAATGGATTTTTTGTTCCTTTCACGGAATATTTTCAAGTATTTGTTGAATACGCGCGTGATTTTTCAAAAACGTTCTTGCAGACAGGTTTCACTGTACTATTACTTTTTGGCATCCTTATCTTAATCACAGTCATTATTTTAAAAAGACTAAAATGTCTTTACAAAATTCAAATAGCACAAACAGATAAACATTGCTCTATTAAATATATCTTCCTGTCAGTTTTCACGAATGGAAGTGTGGGTCAAAAAATTTTAAACGACATTTGAAATGTGAAAGCGTCAAAATGTTTCATGTTTAGACCCTTTCTATATAAAGTAGAGAGTTTCTTCCGATATATTTACATCGTTTTTGATTTTACAATTCTGCAGCAGATTTTTGAGTAACCATTGAACGCGCGTCGGAGGCATCTTTTCCAGTACCACTACTTGTGAGCTTTTGTTTTGAAACTGACGAACGAAATGAAGTTGTCATGTCTATCTGCTTTTGTGACAATCTGAATGTAAATTTCTCCATGCAATGCAAGTTGTAGAGGCCATTTTGGAATTTCAGACCCGTAAACTTTAAAATGTAGGTCATTCGCTCAGTAGTCTCCTCAGTGACCCGTGATTTTTATTCATGATTAGGGAAGAGCATAGTTTAAATTTTTCTCGAACTCGGAGGAAATCTTTTGGGAAAGTTGAACGCTTTCTGTTTCGCGGTGAGTATCTCCGTAGATGATCAAAGTCGCTACCTCGGACTTGAAATCTTGTCAATTTGTATATTTTAAAGGTTGATTAAAATGTATCTTCTTAAATCATGCGACAAAACTTAAACCTTTGACCCGTTAAAGGGAAGAAGGTATTCAATAATGCAAGTGATCGATTGCGCTTCTTGTATCTAGTTTAATTATATGTAAATGAAAAAACCTTTTCTTTACCGGACTACGCACCTCGGTTTAAAAGACAAAGACTTCACACTCGTTACGTGGAAACACTGATATTATCTGACTTCGTTGTCGTTTGGGTGCATTTATTTTTTAATTTTTGAGACAGAACACAACTGAAACCCCAACCGACTTCGTCGCTCCGATAATTTGCCAATTATCCCGTCAATGAGATATGTCAGAGTTACGTCATCTACACGTTAATTTTTCCCTCGCCCTATTAATCTATTGAGTATTTGTGTAGAAAGTACACCAACAGTTTTATTATTGCTGATTTCTGCACTATACACGTTCGAGTGATCATTTTTGTGTTTCAAGGACTCATGATCAAAACCCATCCACCATAACGCACTTAAATGACCCAATTTCGGACATACTGGATGTACGTGTAAACAATTCTTCATTTCTATTATCTTTCCACAGGTTGGTATCGCAGTTGGTGATATTGAGTTTATTCAACAGAACGCTAACGTTGAGAAGATGGAGATGCAGGTAAGTCTCGCTAACTGAGGGCGTTCTACGTTATGTCAAGTCGAGGTTCCAGGCTTTCGCCATTTGAGTTAACATCCATTCTATCAACAATATTATGTCATTTCGTTTCAGAGTCGTCAAGAACCAATAGCATGTGCTTTACAAGCAAGTCAAAAGTTTCGAATGTCCAACTATTTGACATGACTTTTCTGGAAATGTAATCCTTCTACTAGAGCTCCCAAGATCAATTGATAATTTATTTTAGATGCGTCAGTTTTCTGAAACCGTCGAACGGACAAATTTCTATTTCATTTCTTTTTTCGTTTTCATATCTTTTCTCTAAGGAAAATAATACCATAACATACTGAAATCGAGCATGAACTCAACTACAATCGATTTGCTGAATGTCAGATGTAGGTCGCCCAGTCAGTCTCAAAACAATTGAATTAACAAAATATCATTTAATGTTGTCTTTGTACGAAAACGACTTCTTTTTTGTCCCCTTGCATCTGAAATCACTTTAATCGGGAGACTTTCCTGGGAGGAAGCACACGAAACGTAACCTTGAAGGGTTTCAGAATTAGGGTTGGTTAGTTTTAAGCTTGGTATTGATTCAGAATGGAGTACACTACCCTCCCCCCCCCCCAATAAAAGGGAAAAGTTGAGGAGGGGACCCTCAGGAAGTCTTTCCCTTTTTCCCTGAACTGCTTTTTTATCTTTTCTTTTTCGCATTTTTTCTGTTAAGGGGCAACGAAAATAATGAAATGTCATTTTGAAGCAACCCGGTATATCAATTAATATCTTGATGAATGTTAAACATGACCTTTCGTGTTTTCTCTTTATTTGTTAGATTAGCAGACAGTTCATTGGCATTAAGATCCAGTGCAGGATAGCAGCAACCCTCAATTTATAAAATTGGCGCCAAGATTAGTCTCGCTTACCCAGACTGCACTTTGGGGCGCTCATCCGGCCGCCTCACTTACCGTTAACGTTTCCGTAACTGTCATTTCTCGACAGATCGATTTGATAAGGGGGATCGAGAGAAGCTTACCAAAAAGTTTGCAAAGAAAATGGCAAGTAAGGAAGTTGGTGGTCGAGCCGTACAAAACGAAGCCTTTCAGTCGGGTAAGAAATAAACACTGACAGACCGATCATTGTGAACAATTTCGCATGAGACAAAGTTTGTCCATCAGCTAAGAATCATGCGTAGCTCGAGAGAGGAGGACGAGTGATGTCTCACTGGATTTCAAGCGTACTGATTTTAAACTTTAAGGTTAATACAACACGAAGAGAGATGTTAAGAAAAGTAAACATCCTTGATATGTTTCAGATCTTCGCAAATAATGAAGAAACGGGGTGCTGATATAAAAGTGTTCATGTACAAAATGAATAATTTTCTGTACACAGAGTAGGGACGTAGAGATCGCTAGCAATCTTGAATTTCAAAATCGGCATGTATTCGGCACTGTTGCGCTTGAATACAAACTTTTACAAAAGAGAAGAGCTCAGGTTTAAAATCCCTTAAAGCCAGTATAGGTGAAATGTTCAGAATTCTATTGTATAATTTGCATCATACATTTATATGTCTATTAAATTTGTGGGCTTGTAGATTTCTCTCAGTCAATAAAAATACTGCTGCTGTAAACTGCCCGTCCATTACGTCTAGTAGTAATACTTCTTGCATGCACGCGACAATTATTGTCACAGAAAAGATTCAATTGACCCTCTACTCTGAAATCATTTTGTGAAAGACGTTAAGTGCATAACTCAGTCATACCAGTCAATTTCCCGAAACGCAACATCTACATCCACATAATGCTTATTATTGGAGTAATAGTAATTGTCTGTTCGTTTTTAGTTAATAAATAGATTTTCACGCTGGAACGCACAAGCAAGAATCGCAGCTAAAGAAGAAGCAAAAATCAGACAACAAGAAAACGATCTTGATCAACTTCGCAAGGAAGTCGATGAATTCAACTCAAGGTAATAACACAAATGCTTTAATTAAAACGTGGATAGTTAACCATGCTTATTCGAAAATATCCACTTAGAGTGTCCTCGCCTCAAATTATAAACATTTCAAGTTAGAGAACGGGGTTTTTTGGTGGTGGTTTGCAGAGGGATAAAGGCTGGCTTTCCTAACTGTGTTACCCCTTAGACATCTTAAGTTTTTACACCTCTGTACAAAGACCTCCAAACTCACCTACTGAGAAAGTCCCATCAACGCCATACGGTCGCAGCGCACTTAAAGATCGAATCACGCTTTTTTCAAGGGGCAAGTGAGCAACACTCACAGACACACGGATACACACGGGCACACACACGCACATTCACACAGTCACACACATACACACACACATATGAAGTGAACGCATGCCGCCTCAGGATGTAGAAAATCGATTGACGTACGCCGACATACGATGTATAGTATTTCACTCTGTATACCTCTGTCCTTCTCACAGGATGACATCATCACACAAACTGTTGACCACGATGATGGAGCGTCAGATGGACCTTGTGAAGAAGATGGCCGAGAAGATGGACGTGACCTATGATGAGACCGAGTTCATGTTCAGAGAAAAGTATTGCAATTGATAAATAAGTTTAATCCATCCATTAATACAAATCAACAATAAATGGATTGGTATTTAGTATTCTGGAGGGGTGACATTTAATAATAATGTTCACGCCTGCAATAGTTCATAAAAAAGGCAAAGGGTTCATCAATGTTTGTGAAAAACGACATTCGGCATTCAACAATATGATTTTTGGATTTTTAAGCAATATTTACTTCATATAATTGTATTTTTTACGAATCTTCGTTACCATGGCATACACGATTTAATATTGTATCAAAATCTGTGCCTGAGGCGAATACACACATCTTGTAAATTGTACAGACTGAATAAGTAAGTACACTTATTGCTTTTTATAGAATGAATATGCAAAATTTTGAACATTTAGCATGCTTTTTATGATATTATGATTACACTTCGCATTTACATTTGTCTTAATGATTTATGGCAGGTATAATAATTGTGCCCATATTGCGATATAATTCTTTGAATTGTTGAACTTTTTTAAAAGTAATGGAATTTTTGAAAAAATATATTGAGAAACAGTAGAAATAAAAGCTCTCTGGCAAACAGTTAGCAAAACTTTTGAATGTGTTTGATTGAGTCATTGCTTGAAAAATAGGCGCCAGTTCGAATCACTCTTCTTCCCATAATCCTTTGTTTTTCCAATCCGTGGACTTTCGTCGCAAATACTTGTATCAAGCAAAGACAGAAAGCGTGGAAAGCGCCATAAGTATTTAAGAGCTGTTCTATAAATATATTAACAACAATGAATTGAGAAAGTTAAATACTATTATAGCTTTCGGCAAAATATTATCCCATACGAGATATTACTTGACAAAATGTTATCCTGGTGATTACCGTGAGATTATTCATTGGAAATTGAGAAAAGAAGAACTCTTGTGATATTCTTGTTAACAGAGATTTTGGTAGTCGGAACCTTAAATTGTTAGATTTTTTCGTATCTTGGCGCTGTACTCCCTTACTCATTGGAACAGTTTAAGACTGTTGTTAGCGATATGGATACGGACAGTATTATCTTGGGTAATGGAAGGTACATTTTAAAGTTGACAAAAGTCCTAAACATTAGCAGAAAGCGTCATCCCATACCATACCACTATTCAAGGAGGGGCACCACACTAGAGAAAGTTGACAGTATGCGTGATATCGGTTTTGAATTTTTTTTTTCAATCTGACACGTGACATGTATATAAACGCATCCATCAAAAGGTCCGGTCATATGCTTGGACTTAGTTAACGCACTCTTAACGAAACGCCAATTTTATCGATCACTTGTTGGAATTAATTTGCATTTTTCTTCCCAGTCATTGGCAGTTACAACAAAACACTCATTACTTTATACTGAAGGGGTCATAAGCCCAGCCACTTGTATAAAAATAAAGCCTGGTATATAACATGAAACTGAACGCATGATTAAACTTAATTTGCTCCCAATAGTCTTATAGAACAGCACTGAATGACTGTGTTCTTTGCGAAATGTTCCAACAGCATTTATGAATTGAATGCTAACCAATTCGATCGGTTGAATTCTCCTGAGAATACTTTTAAGAAAAATAATTCATTTTTAACCGAATGCTTTAGGCAGTTAACATTATGCCATTAACATGCAAAACACTAGCTTGTGTGTATATCAACTACCGTGTCTGACCCTAATCCGTTTGTCATACTGAAATTTCGAGTATTCTTTTTGTCAACACAGCTTGTATGTGTGTAGTGATCATTGTTTATTGTTAACAAATGAATATTAGTCCGGACTTCAATACAATTTTCAACAATTACAATGGAGATTATACTCACATAGGTTGTGTTGAGATGCTCAATACTTGGCATTAAATTACATTTTAGGGATTCAATGCAGAATGTGTAGGGAAACCAAAAAACAAAATTTCTGTAAAAATAGCCAAAAGATACAGCTTATGGAGCTTTAAAGTAGAAAACGATATCAGAGACGTTTCAAAAGTAAGGCAAAAGTAACGGTACTAAAAAGGGACTCAGGTGACGTGCTTCATGCTTAATTCTATCGCCAGCTTCAGTAAAACATAGATTTGCTGCTGTAAAGTCCTAAATTGGGAAATTACTACTTTACATCATTGCTACAGAGATACGGTACAATAAAACTCAGGGTTTTTTTGAAATAGCACGATATTACTTTTTAAATGCGCTATTTGGTTTGCGTTCAAATTCTATTGATTTTTCCGTTTGTGATGTGAAAAAAAAACAACAGAAAAACAAGGACACAAGCTAAATAAATGGCAAAATTAAGTGATAATTCAACCACGAAGTAATCGAAGATTATGATGGATAAGGCCAATTTATTGGACATTGGCAATAAAGACTTGGTCATTGTCTTATTTTGCATGCATCATTGTAACATATTTATTCGCTCTTGTTTGCCAGTCTATCTTTGTCTGATTGTTGACGAGCGCCGCCGGCTGTCTTTACATTCCTTTGTAACAGTTGACATTTCAGGGCGGTACTCGCTCATGCCATCATCTCAACAATCCGTTTTATTTTACTTTTAACGACCCGGGAGTCTATTTGTTGGCATAATTTCAGACTGGTGGACAGACTTGAAACCATTAAAAATGCTGTATTATGGAGAAGCTGTTTTTATATAATTGACACGAGCAACTCTACCACTCAAAATCAAGAAACAGCCGAGTAATTAGCAATTTCAATTTAAAAATTCGCGTATTGTCAGCCTTTTACGAGAAAGGTATTCCCAGGATATGAACAAAAGTAGTGAACGTCCCATTGTTCGTTTGTTTGATCGCGCACAGTTAGTTTTGTGACTCTGAGTGTCACAATTATCATACCAATTGAGACAGGGTCTCAGCGGGTCAACAACATTGTCCATAGCGGCCCTCACGTACACGTTTGAGATCAGACCGCGGCGGGAGGAGCAACGCACGACGATGAGAGAAGTTCCGCGAATTACACAGCCTGGCGGTAACTACGTGTAGGTACAAATCAACCAGACTAATATCAACCTTGCCTTTATTGTTTGGGCGGCCTGAAGTCGATCCAGACGATCAACACTTTCTCGAGTACCAGGTACCAGTGAGTTCTTGAAGTTACCTTGAGTAGACCTTATGCCGTACTGCAACACTGCTCACAACGGATGAATGGTCACGTCACCTTTCAAAGACGGGGCATGTTTTCTCTGCGAATAGGGAAACAGTTTGCACGTTTTTAACGCAGTCAGACTTCCTCGATAGCTAAACAGTTACACCAGTCATGGAATTGACCGAACAGAAAGGCAAGCGCGACATGAAAGGGAAGTTTAAGAAAGCCGGGCATCTAGTGGCAGCGACGGCGAAGATGTCGCGCATAGGGC
>LD364106.1:61950-73601 GCA_001465055.1 Ptychodera flava
CTGTGAAAGCGGTAGCTCTGCTTTCACTTGCAGCAGTCTTGAAGATACGTCATCTTCGGAGAACATTTCTAGGATGCCTCCATTCTCAGATGAGAACTTTAAGAAGTTGTTGATGAACATGGAAAGTTTATCCAGCGGTAAAGAGGACTCGGCTCTTGATGGCATAGAAGAACGACCCTCTTTTGGCGAGGATTCCATCAGTATTGTGAGTTCTCTGACGGCCATCAGCGGTACTGTGAGCAGTATAAGTCTTCCGAGTTCGTGGAACGGGGATTTCAGCGATTACGACTCTGTCTCCGTTGCCAGTGACATGGTTGCCCCGAGAAAGGGTTCCAGCGATGTCACCCTGCTCGGCGATGATCGGCAGTGTGATGGGAGTCCAGATTTCATGGAAACCCCGCACCAGTCACGTCCAAATGGTGTCACTCAAACAGACTCAGGTAATAGGAGTATCGCGTATGGTGACACTGCTCCGGCAATTGACTACAGTATGCCGACCAGTAGAGCCACGGTTTCGCGGTCTCGCGGCCAAGCCTTAACCCATGACATGGCAAACAACTTGCGTGACAGAGAAGAGAAAATGAAGAATTATTCAGTTATTGACAGTCGCAAAGAATCTCGACAATCCACAAGGTTTCTTACAGATAAAAGGGAAATCAAAAGATATGAAGGCAAACTTAAGGAAGATACATCACTTGAGCGCGAAAAGAATATGATTAAGCAATCCGTGGGAGACAAAGCAGAAATTGATATTAAATACGATGACCGAAAATTCGGTCCCACGCCTGAGGTAAATCGTAGGGTGATCGTTGCAGCCAACGCTAGACTTTCTCCTGTAACTGAGCGGAAATTGGCCACGTATCCTCCAAAAGTACCTCAACGATACGTAAACCAAACTGTGATACCCTCGCTCGGTAGGACCGAGCAACACATGTACAGGGAGCCAACTGGCGTTGCAACTGCTTCTGTACGTAGTGATGCTGGTATGAAGTCGGACATGTTAGAGCGGGAAGCATCTGATGTTGACGTGACAACAGCGCTCGGTCCTGTTTCCACGGCGACCAAACGTAAAAAGAGGGTGTTCTCGTTCAAAAAACTTCGCAATGCTTTTCACAAAAGCTCGAAACACTCTGTCAAAGACGCACAAACAAAGGGTACCGCAAGTAATTACGCATTCTAGGATGAACATAGGGGGTTTTTGTGAACTGTGATCTGTTAAATAAAAGATACAAACTATTTACATACAAAAACACGCAGTTAGAATCTGTGGAATTATTGTAATACAACTTACCTCTTCAATTCATCCAAATAATATAGAAACAAAGACTTCCTCGTTCGAATCTTATATTAATACAGTATAATTCTGCGATCGACTTTTGGCGAGGACATTGATTTTATCGCCAAACTGTGTTATTATGTGACAAGCCGTTACTTAGAGGGACATAGCTGTAACTTGTGGCAATAATTTCAGTATTGTGCTTCTGCATATCCAACTACCGTGTCTGACCCTAATCCGTTTGTCATGCTGTAAGTTTGAGTATTCTTTTTGTCAACACAGCTTGTATGTGTGTAGTGATCATTGTTTATTGTTTACAAATGAATTCTAGTCCGGACTTGAATGCAATTTTCAACAATAACAATGGAGATTATACTCATATAGTTTGTGTTGATATGCTAAATACTTGGCATTAAATTACAGTTTAGGGATTCAATGCAGAAAGTGTCAGGCAACCACAAAACAAAAGTTCTGAATAAAATAACCAAAAGATACAGCTTATGGAGTTTTCATGATGAAGCAAACAGCGACATATTCATTGGTTCTTTTCGTGTGTTTTCTAATAGTCTCGAAGTTCTTGCGGGACTACAGAATAGCCGAGGTAGTTAAAATAGTCCTCGCCGATAAATATTGGATTAATTTAAAGGGTCAGTAGCTGTAACTTTTGATGTTTTTCCTTCACGACCTTTGTTTGTATGTCAATGTCAACGTTATTGTTCTACTCCCTACAGCATTTTGAAAACACCAACTATTTAGCTTGTCAACACAAATCTGTACGTGCAAAATGCACTAGTACTGTTATTGTTTACATTTGAGTTCTAGTCCGGACCAGCATTCACTTGTCAACCATAATAATGCAGTCTATACTTGTACAGGCTGAGTTTGCAGTGTCGTATTACTGTGTATCTCCACCTGCTTCAGGAAGTAGAACAAGAACCTATGGTTGAAAAAATTGTCAAAAAATCATCCAAAGTTACAATTACTGGCCCTTTGAAAGGGCGGTCATGGCTAATACACTCGAAATGAAATTTGAAGGTTTGAGGACCTTTAACTTTGTTGCAATTGAACATACAGTAATCGTTATTCAGATTCACAGTGCGACTGCGCTGGTGGCAGTATTGCAGGAGACGAAAACGGAACATTTATGATCATGTCTAAAGAGAAAAAGATCAGTCCTAACACGCTGGGAAAAATTTATTAACAGAAGAAAGCGCCCTCACACGTCAACATTTTCTAACGTTTATAGATCTTTCGAAAGCCGAAAACTTTTGAAGGTGATCTGGCATGATAAAAAATCGGAGATGGAGGCTGTGATATAAATGTATGTATAAACGGATGCTCCATGTCCAACCAATGATGTGTGAAGTATCGATCCCGAAGAAGTTGTGACATAATGGACGTTGTTCGACATCGTATCCAAACAGCAAACGAAATTCGATGACGCATCATATCCATTGCATCTCTATACACTAAAAAGATTGTATCCCAATACACACAAAAGATTATCTCCATCATTCAGTTATACGTCGTGTTCGATAAGGTATACGATATATATATATATATATATATATATATATATATATATATATATATATATATATATATATATATATATATATAAGAAACTGTAGGAATTCAGGTGATCCCCAGTGAAGCGTGGAATGGGGTGAAGATAGAAGAAACTTGGGTTGAAACACACTACCACACCTGGTTGTTAGGTTCCAAACGTATTTATTATACCTCAAACACAACGTTTCGCTNNNNATATATATATATATATATGCCAACAGACTTGGAGCAAGTCCAGTCGATTAGGTAAATTTGAAAAAACGTTGTGCATGACATGCAAATACAACAACTTGACACATTTTGGAATGCGGTATAATTTGTGTATCCGCATCCCAGATAGACTGAAAGATCCGTCGCTCGAGGGCGCTCTCTAGAGAGCGACGGACCTTACGGTCTACATCCCAGCCAACGCTGTTCAAAGTATAATATAATGTACCATCATGTTTCTATGATTCTGCCATGTTGACATTAATCCACTTCCCAAAATGTCAACGTTTTCTAAGAAATTTGCATGGACGCTGTAAATACCGCGCATTTGTACTCGATTTGGACCATGACAATAATGGTGCCAAAAATACCAGCACAACTCCTTCACACAATTACAAATCCATACAGTGACAAAGTCTTCTTACAATAGAAATATGTGCACTATACTACGCCACAGTGACTACGCCCATGTTCTATTGTATTTTAACCACGTGTCATATTAAGGTGTTAAATATCGTTTTAATTTATTCCTAGCGTGGGTCCGAAACAATGCGGCATTCTTCTCAAGGGCAAGTGATAATTTGTACTTTTGTTTCTTTTCAAGTGTCTGTAAAATTATGGTTGAAATAAGTCTTGTTATCGTGTCTTATGGCGTCGGTGTACGGCATAACCACTATTCTATATCAGTATACAGGCTCTCTCTCTCTCTCTCTCTCTCTCTCTCTCTCTCTCTCTCTCTCTCTGTTAGCAACATGCGGTCACTCACTCTCTCATTGAGGGATACTCTGATGTATTAGCGGCTGGGCCGTGATGCATACAAAAGCAAGGTACCGTATTTAAGAAACAAGTTCCATTTCCACACCATGACTCGCCCGTTCCAGCGTTGCCTTCTTACTTTAAGTTGAATATTACACTTTTAACAAGCCAACTCCCAAAGCGTTTAGCATAGAGGGAAAATACTTGATGTGTGAACTCTCCAAAACACAGCAATTTTGACACGTTCTCGTTACACCACGTTAGTATTAATCACTATTAACTTTTCTCACTCGATAGCGACTGTATTAAAATTTTTCTCTCTAGTTACCGTATATGCTCTTTTTATAGCCCAGTTGGAATACACAGTATTTACTTCACACACAGACTAGACCATAGATATGCTTCTTGTTGTTTGATCTCTAACAGGTGATTTACTTTACAATACAGTATGCTAGCCATGCATTAATTGTTGCGTAAAAAAGAAAAATCCAAACGTTAATTTATTGACGAAGTTTCGAAGTTCAAAACGTCACACACAGAGATTAGAAGTGTTTCGCTTGTACAGTCTATACTCACACGTACTTTCATAAAACAAACCCTACCCTAATTTTCAACCTCTTGAAGGTCGGATTTGATGTGCTCCTTATAGCGATGGCCCGATTAAACCCTAGGTAGAGTACGGGGATCAATAAGGAGATCATGGTAAAATCCTTTCACCGGGCTTCACGTCTGTAGTTAACCTTACTAATCACACCACTGCAGCTGTCATTTGAACCGAACGCATCTATATTTTCAACTAAACTTCGATGCATTTACGACTCCTGGTCTATAGCAACTCAATGCCTCTGGGACAGATATAGAAACTCGTTTTTAAAATACTTTTCTTGTGAACCACTCGCTGGCAAATTTTCAAGTCGGTAATTGTTATATTCTATATAAGTGATTTTGAAAGTAAATAGAATCTCAGAGGAAATTTTGAACAAATGCTAGACAAATTTTCAGTGTTCATGCAACTCTTAATGCACGGTCGGTCTGTAAACTTACTGTTTACATACCCATGATGTGTTCAAAAAATAAATATATTGTTCCAAGGAATTTTTAGAAAAGCTACAGAGGCAGTGGACTGTTTTCTTCATGTATTTCTATGAACCATCAAACTCTTCTTGTTACATTGATACTGGTGACTTGAGTCTAGATTTTACAAAACCGCCGCGAGAAGACAGGCATTTCCAGCAAGTGTCAACAGAGCATTTCGGAAGAGTCTGAAGGGCGCCATCACAAACAGCACCACTGGAGCTCTGCGTGGCATGGCTGTGTGTTACCGGCGTTATACGGCCCCCACAACATAACGCCGGTAACACACAGCCGTTCCACACAGAGCTAAATCAGCACTACAACAATTGCAATGTGAGAGTGCGATAAATTTGCCGCAATTTTCAAACAATATTCCAAATTTACTGAAAATGGGGGCGACAATTCCGAGGAACAATTCAATATTTCTTCCTGGCCTTTCGCGCGTAAAAAATATCTATATGAAAGTTTTCAAAACCATGTAGCGTTTAAATTACTACCTATCTAACGACAGGACTACTTCTAAGTATTGTTATCAATTCGAAAAACTATACTTCTGATAGGAATTTGCAGACGGTAGTTCTCTTTTTGAAGGATGTGGTGGCCCTGAAAAGGGCCGTTTGGTATGTGTATGCTAGGCATACGATTTACTTTGAGCTGGTGTATTTGGTGACGGCTTTGGTGCCTTCACTGACGGCGTGCTTGGCAAGCTCACCGGGCAGCAAGAGACGTACAGCGGTCTGAATCTCTCTGCTGGTGATGGTGGAACGCTTGTTGTAGTGTGCCAAGCGGGAAGCTTCAGCGGCGATACGCTCGAAGATGTCGTTGACGAAGCTGTTCATGATTGACATTGCTTTGGAGGAGACACCAGTATCGGGGTGGACCTGTTTCAACACCTTGTAGATGTAGATACCATAGCTTTCCTTCCTTCGCCTCTTCCTCTTCTTATCTCCAGTACGTGCAGCTTTGGCCTTGCCGGCCTTCTTCGCAGCTTTACCGCTGGTTTTGGGAGCCATTATGTTCGATGACGATATGAAGTTCAGAATACCCGCCACTGGGAAGTGACGTCTATTTATAGTAATTTGTATGCAAATAGGGGATTGTCGATCTTAAGCGGGAAGGGATTGCGAACGGGTTAGGAAACACAAAACCACTTAAGTATACAATACACTGATATATATATGTGTACCCTATTATGACCTTGTCAATAATGCCGTTCAACCATTGGTCAGTACAATCGACAATTATGTTTGGTTGGTCGAGATAAACGCCATAGGGATCCGTTCGGTCTGTATAAATACTGCTGTAGAAGGCGCCAATTATCACTCAGTTGGAATCTAAACCATATCAGTAACGAAAATGTCTGGACGTGGTAAAGGAGGCAAAGCAAAGGGTAAGGCCAAGAGCCGATCCAGCCGCGCTGGTCTGCAGTTCCCCGTTGGTCGTGTGCACCGTTTCTTGCGCAAGGGCAACTACGCCCAGCGTGTCGGCGCCGGTGCTCCAGTCTACTTGGCTGCAGTGCTCGAATACTTGGCCGCTGAAATCCTCGAGTTGGCTGGCAACGCTGCTCGTGACAACAAGAAGACTAGAATCATCCCCCGTCACTTGCAGTTGGCTGTCCGTAATGATGAAGAGTTGAATAAACTTCTCGGTGGTGTCACCATCGCCCAGGGTGGTGTATTGCCAAACATCCAGGCAGTACTCTTGCCCAAGAAGACCCAAGCCAAATCAAAGTAAATCGTATGCCTAGCATACACAAACCAAACGGCCCTTTTCAGGGCCACCACATCCTCAAAAAAGAGAACTACCGTAATACTTTACTATAAATTATATGAACTATATAATCCGATTATATATATAAATATATCTATATCTATATATATATATACATTTGCAATATATATATACATTTGCAATATATATATATATATATATATATATATATATATATATATATATATATATATATATATATATATATATATACATTTGCAATACAGTATATCTCCTAGTCCGTAAAGAATACCTTATTGTGGAAAGGTAGAGTGCAAATAAGAGTTTGGTATGGACGTTTGCGTAGTAGCATTTTGAGAGTGAAAAATATAATGGTGAAACCGTTCTATTGTCATTGCAAATAATCCGTGGCAAAACATGTCCAACGGTTTTCCCTTAACCTCACATTTAAAAGTAAAATGGGGTAAAGACACCTTATGTTTTTCATTAAAACGTCATCGAAAGATAGCCTCATTACATGGCTATCTCCGGCATTCCGATAAAGGTCTACTTGCGCCTATTCGTTTCATCGCGGCACTAAACACTCGAAGCAAAGGTTTTCGTTTGTCTCTGCCTAGGGAAAAGAAAACTAAAAAAACAGCGTTTTTGTATTTTCTTTCATGTGTATGCGACTTCAAATAATCTTCTCTTTTGGTGTACAAAACTATAGCCTATAGAATCCTACACGTACGCTAGCCTCCGTACCTCCGACCCACTCCCTAGAATCCTACACGTACGCTTGCCTCCGTACCTCCGAGTGGGTCGGAGGTACGGAGGCAAGCGTACGTGTAGGATTCTAGGCTAACAAAACTAGCATGCGTGTTTTTAATGGAGTTCCCACCAAATTCAAAAACAAGCCCAGGTTTCAACAGATTGTAAAACGTGGTACGATGGATGGGATGACCCACAATATAAACACATACAGAGTATCTTTTCTTCTATTCGATCTATTTAATTCTGCATATTTACAATAAACGTGTTGGTCGTGATATTTCTGAAGCCCGCAGCTCCCATTTCATAGTCATAATCACGGTCCCTCCACAAAGGGACCGTGTCATATGTAATTGACGAGATCAGCCCTAGGGAGGTGACATTTCAACAAGAAAATTCCGAGATAGATTGTGGTACTCAATCCGGGAAATAAGCTATCCCGTACTTTCATGAATTTGACTTTGTTTGTGTACCGTCTACTTACTGTCTGTTCTGTGCTGTTTTGTGTCTATGTTTACAACTATTGTCTTACAAATTCTGACCTAGTGTTATTGGATTATGGATTGGTATGATTGCGATTATTTTGATAAAGGAAATCGAAATATTTATTGTTTGAGAATAGTTAAGTTTAAAAAAAATGATGAAGTGAACGTATGAGAGATCAGACAGTGAGGATAATATGATAGCACTTTGGTAGCACTTTCAAATTCGTAATTAATACAGTTATTTATCTGCAAATACGTGAACATTGGAGTTACCATTTTTGCTAGAAAGCAAATTAAAATGGAAAATACGTCAGCAGACACCATGAAACGAATGGACGCAATAAGACCCCCGTTTGGTGAGAGGGGTACCCTCGTTTTGTTATAACCTTTTCGGAATGAGTAGCAACTGTATGTACTTTTGGAAGCTAATAAACATAATTCATCGCTGTCACTTGATTTTCTGGATTCACAAATACGTGATTTGGCAGACAGAAAAACCACTTTACACGTAGAACCACAGTGGACCACAATGGCTCACCAGATTTCTACTTTGCACCTCTGATTGGACAATGCTGTCAATGGACCAATGAAACAATATGAGATCTATTGTCTCAAAAGGCGTTAAATATTAAATACAATGATTTGTTCTCTATTGCGTTCGCAACGTCTCTATATAAAAGTAACGTAAAGCATTATCCAGCTATCTACACACTGAACTGCAACCATGTCTGGTCGTGGCAAAGGAGGCAAAGGTTTGGGAAAAGGAGGCGCCAAGCGTCATCGTAAGGTTCTGCGTGACAACATCCAGGGTATCACCAAGCCAGCTATCCGTCGTCTGGCCCGTCGTGGCGGTGTCAAGCGTATCTCTGGTCTCATCTACGAAGAAACCCGAGGTGTTCTCAAGGTCTTCTTGGAGAACGTCATCCGTGATGCCGTCACCTACACCGAGCACGCCAAGAGAAAGACCGTCACCGCCATGGATGTGGTCTACGCTCTGAAACGCCAGGGCCGTACTCTGTACGGTTTCGGCGGTTAGATCACCAACTACAAAACCCATACCAAACGGCCCTTTTCAGGGCCACCACATTTTCCAAAAGAGAACTACCGTTAACACACAATGGTCCAAACTCACAAACGACAAGTTTTTTTATTCGAAATCATTGAAAAGGTAGTTGACATTCACAGTTTAAGTGTTTGGAATGAACATTAAAAAGGGACAAAGGGACATATACCTACAGGAGCCTGCTTGTTGTGGGTTTGCAAATGATACAGGTACATACACAGGCTCGCCCGTGGGTACATATCAGTCAATGTCACCAAAAAGTTTGCCATTCTTCATAATTTGTGCGATAACAGTTCTCAGATTTGACTACTTTTATTCCAACCACTAGGGAAAGAATCTTGGTCAAAATAAAATCCACTTCAGAGTGAACTTGGCTAAAACAAACTCAGTATTTTCTGATCACACCAATATTTGAAAATACTTTTTAAAAGAATGTTGGTCGATTAATAGACTGGCCCTAGGCAGCAGTTACTGGCTGGCAACGCGTTCACTCCACGGATCAACGCAACAGCCGTAATACTGACGTCAATGACCGGAGCTTCCCGCAATGCAATATGGGACCTCAAGCACAGTTCTTTCAGGGACGTCGTTAATTACTTCATAAATTTCCATTAGAAAAGCTCGGGTTCAAGCCACGTATCAATGTGGGTTCAAGTTCGTTTGCCGCTTATCCCACAATGCATTGCTTTGGCTGTCTGAAACGCCAGATACACACTCAAAACAACAAAAACATACCGATTTTGGGGTTACTACAACGTACTGTTACACAGGAATGACAAATGTACAATTCCAAAAAGTGCCTTGTTTATTTTGCATATGACTTTGCGACGAAAATATCAGTCAAGATGTGACCTGCCATATAGTGAGAGCACACCCTGTGTACACTCTATGGCTAAAAAGTTATATGAGTATGGTACGCAAAGTCTTTTCGCCAGTATCCTTTAAACTGAATTCAGCTATAAAGTCTGTCAATTCGCTAATTCATAGCCTACACACAATATTCGTCGCTTTCGGCCTTCGTCCTCACTCCGACGGAGTGTGGACGAAGGCCGGAAGCGACGAATAGGGTCTAGGCTACTAATTGAAGAAGCCATTAATCATTAATTTAAACTTTTCTCTATATTTACCATGGTTAAGATATCTTTTAGCTAAATTAAACGCTTGTCGATTGCAAAGAAAGTCCAGAAACCTTAAAAAGCTTGCAGCTAAATCAAAGTGCTTTACAGTACCATATCATTCCAGTATATTGAGGGCGCAAATACACTGAGCGATTTGATAAGTCGAGACCACAGTCACCTGTGGTCTTTTCCGCTCTGCGTCCATGTGCCCAATAGACGTGTGTACATATGCCCATAGGCGGCCCATACATATTGATAAGCTTATTATTGAGTTTTTCTCAGTTTTCTCTGTCACTGTCAGCCCCTCTCCTTTTCTTCATGCTCTGACTGATCGTAGTAAATAAAATAAATGACTATATAGCCTAACCTATAGCCTCTTGACTCTTTATTCATTTTACTCTCCATTACAAGGACGTATATCTCTCATACACACATGCTGTAATTGATTAGTCAACACAACTAATTATGCTAATCCGTGGACTTATCAGAGGTTGGTCAACATCGGAAAGATAGTGATGTTAATGAAAAAGGAGTTTTAGTAACCATTCCTATCTTTCGCGATGTTGACCAACCCGTAAAATCCCTGATAAGTCCACGGATTAGCATAATTAGTTGTGTTGACTAATTTACAGCATGTGTGTATGAGAGATATACGTCCTTGTAATGGAGTGTAAAATAAATAAAGAGTTACAGAGGCTAGGTTATGTTATATAAACCATTTATTTTATTTATTCCGATCATTCAGAGCATGAAGAAAGAAGAGAAAATGATAGAGAAAACACTGAAAAACTCAGTAGTACTTATTGGGTCGCCTGTGATATACCTGAGAAGAAGGCGTATATACACACGTCTGTTGGGCGCATAGACGCAGAGCGGAATAGACCGCAGGTGACTGTGGTCGAGACGTGAAAAGAACCGTGGTATATTGGTGATATACCACGGCTGGCTTACGCGGGAGCTCTCAGATTTAGCAAAAATCCGTTTTTGACGTTCCACGCCAGAATTTCAATATACTGTCATGACATAATAGCAATAAATCACACCCAGCGACGGTATACCACTCGATTTTGACCAGTTCATTCCATACATGCACTCGCTATCGCTCGAGCATATATGTCGTGAACTGGTCGAAATCTCGTGGTATACCAGCGCTGGGTGTGCTTTATCGCTTAAATATACAATGATAGAAAACAGTTGCTATTTTTAACGTCGTGTCTTACAAAAGAGCTTTTCAGGGTCAACGACAAACGGAAAGAACGTTGACCGTGAATCTTGTAAGAGTATGCTAGAGTTTGCAGTTGTTCAAATGACCTTTTACCTCACTGTTTTGGTTTACACCAGAAGTAATTTAAGTTGATTTCTTTATCCGCTTAGTCTAAGTAATGAAGTAGTGTACCGATATCTGTGTATGTGTCTGTCTGTCTGTCCGTGGAGGGTGACACAAGCAACCAGGTGTTGGAAGTGAACTTCGTCTTTCAAGTGCCGACTCTACAAAACTCTAAAACCAACTCAACGCTCAACCTGATATAGATATTTTATATATATATATATATATATATATATATATATATATATATATATATATATATATATGTGTGTGTGTATGTAGGTAGGTATGTATG
>LD364106.1:115978-135392 GCA_001465055.1 Ptychodera flava
GTTACATGTAAACAGGTGCTATTTTACATTTTATACCCAGAATGCCTTGGTGCGTCAGCTGCAGGAGGAAGTGCAGTATCTTCGCAATCAGTTAAATTCAACCAGTCAACAACCAGTGATGGGAGATGCCATGATTGGCGGGGGTGACAGCATGGCATCAGTAAGTATGGGAGATACCACAATTACTGTAGTTGGGGAAGTGAAAGGAGATACCACTATCAGAGGCCACCAGTCTCACCAATCAGCCATTTTGTTAGTTTGCATTACCATCACAAGATTTGAAAATCCATTGTCAGAGAGTTTCTCTGTGCTGCCCTTCTTGAGCATTGACAGCTCCCTAAAATCCAAATTTTCAGTCTGTACCATTATGATCAAAGTAAATCAAATAATTATGAAGGCTAGATTTGTCGTCCGGAATACATGCCGTGCCATATAGGTCCATAAGCATTCAAACTGTGGCATGCAATTATTTGTCCAAATTAAACAATTGCGTTTGCTTGATGTTTTAACCACTGGATTCTCTCAGCTTTCAACATGACCCCAGGAGATGTTTGATAAACTGTACAGAGTAGGTAATGTCCAGGAATTCATAAGATGGAAGACAGGGAGAATTGAATCAAGAAACAAACCTGATAGAGGCAGTGGACCAATGATAAACAAACTTTGTTGCCACTATCACATGAAAGCCTATGAAATGTTGTATATTTCTGAGTATGTGCATTTTAAACTCATAGCCTGGAGAATTTTTTTCCTTCAAAGTTTTACCTTCACGACACATCTCAACACCATCATTTTGAGATGTATAACTCGTTGCTTCATGATTGTACCATCATGATAATATTGCCAAAGACAGCACTGAAAGTTGGCCTTTAAAAATGGTGACACATTTCTTATTTCTCACCTGATCACAGATGCAAGCCAAATTAAGGACTGCCGCCAGACACATCACCCAGTTAGCCAAGGAACGTCAGCATCTCATTGAACTTGGAAATAAACTGAGATCTGAACTGATCAAATACACAGGTGAATAAGATCTAGGTCTCATATCTAGATTTGTTTACTCAAAGTAGGTCTTCCAATACCTCTGCCTAACAGTCATTGATAGAAATAATACACCACATACTGCAGTTTGCCGGAATTCATAAGTGAAGTATTGCTATGGAACAACTTTGATTTAGGCTTTCATCCCCTATACCGTAAAACAACAAAGTTTAGAATCATCATACACACAGGGATAAACTTGAGTTTATTTTTCCATATCTGGTATGATATTTAGCTGATGATCAGCTCAAGTTCCTGTCAACCCTGGGTGTGTGCAAACCCTAGTAATGAAACCTGTCACTCTGTTTTGTTTCCAAATGATTGCTTTTAACATCTGATCCGAAACACTGTATTCTTTGACTTTCATAGTTGTTTCAGTGGGAGTGTAATTTTCCTATCACACCACTGTGACTAATGACAGAATTGACCTTTCCCATTTTGAAGAATGCAAATATTCTACTGCAATCTTTCCACTTTTCAGTTTTGCCTGTGTAATAGTTTCAATCTAACACGTGTTAACCCTTTGAGCGCCAAAATCAATTTTTGTCACCCTTGTAAAATATACCCAAGTCAATTTTTGTCAGATTTTTGCCAAAATGTTGATAAAAAACTGTGGCCAATGAAATGTTCCATTCATCTGGTCCAAAATTATCAGAAAAAATACAGAAGAGTTCATAAAAATTGTTGCACTGAAATTTTGGTGGGAAATAAATATAGCACTCAAAGGGTTAATAAATATTGTTTATTGTGAACAAATTATGATTCTACCGACTTTCCAAACTATACATCATCTCACCAATATTTTCTCTCCTGTGACGTGTCCCTCCCTGACGTACAGGCAGAAGATCAACATCCCCACCCAGACCACAGCATCCGTCGTCTTTCCCAGAGCAGAAACCAACTGTGACCACAGGAGGGCAACTGGCTGAACATTACCAGACTAAACTGAGTGATCTTGAAAGACTGCAATACGCAATAACAAAACAGGTAACGTCAGTGGTATATTGTCACGTATGCCGTATCCTAACACAGAAATTTTGCAAAACATTTTGGCATGCCTGCTCTGGAATCAATGCAATTTTGCAAAGAAATCCTTTGAGCTATTTTTGACCAGATATGACAAAGAAGAATGTGATAAATCAGTTGAAGTATTACCTTTTTTGTGAGGACTTCAACAAATCAGGTGTTTGTAGGTGTGATGATGTTGTTTCATTGTTTGTTTGTTTGTTTGCATCTTCACCTTTTATTTCTGCATGTAGATCCAACATACCGATACATAGGTATGTTACCAGTTGCAAAAAACTCCAGCAAACTGAAGCAAAGAAAGAGAATGTAAACGTTTCAGTAACTCACTAAGCTGTTTTTCTCTAAGCTTTTCATCAGTAAATGTTGCTGAAATTCCCTGCACTGTTCTGGTGTACTTTTCTGCAGGAACTGAAGTTTGCTCAGAGAGACAAAGAGATGAAGGACTTTGAGAGAGGAGCAGGTGATGAGGAAAGACCCACCAAGCCCCAGGAAAGACCCATAATGCACCAGGAAAGACCCACAATGCACCAGGAAAGACCCACAATGCATCAGGAAAGACCTACAGTTCATCAACCCATGCACAGTGATGACATACAAAGACAACAGTTGACCAGACAGCCTAGGCCAGGTGAGTCAAAGATTACTTTTGAATAATTGAAGTTTTTCATTCATTCTTCAAAAGCATCTCTTTATCACAAAATGGTATTGTCCTTTTAAATGTTTAATAAATACAGTACCGCCCACATTCGAAATACCACCCTCAGTAGTCAAGCATGTATATGTTTGTCACTCTACCAACACTTTAGGGTGTGATTATTAAATAAATTACTCAAACCTGTACCAAATAGTTTTGAGGAAGTATTTCCATATAGTTTAAATGAGTAAAATAAAATTTTGAGTAAATCCCATCGGTCAAAACAAAATGATATGAGGTTGCAATTGTGTTTCAATTTTCCCTTTTCATTTAAAAATTAAACCAAAGGATTGGACAGGCATGCGACTGCTTTTATTAAATACCTCGATGTCAGCGCAAATCAGTGCATTGATTTGAATGTTAACATCTGGGAAGTTAGTGGGCCGTGTGAATGATCTACTGACCTGTCTCCGTAGTTACCCAGTCGGGTGAAGCCCTTCGATGTTTTTGCCATTAAAGTAGACGCTTAACGCTTGACATAAAATATCCATGCTCGCACTGCTATTTTGACTTTTGTTAATATTTGTCTGATGTTGGTCAATAATGGTAAAATTGTTTGAGAATGCCATGTAACTAAATGCCATATAGTGTTAACTTTGAAGAGGCATGTAATAAAAATATTATTACATGAATACATGAGTTTATGTGCTCTTGCAGGTGATAATTTGCCTGACGCCAGGACGGCAAATTGTCTCCTGCTCTCAGGCACATAACCCTATGTATCCAGGCAAATCACCACACTTTGCAATGTCAATGCCATATGTTCCTTATTTATTCCTGACAAATTACGATGTAGCTGGTGGTTTTATGAATAGTAAACCAAGTATACTATGTATTCAAACACCAGCTACATGGTAATTCATCAGGAATAAAGAAGAAACATATATGTACATGACATTGCAAAGCGTGGTGATTTGTTTAATATGTTTCTCTGTCTGACTTGTGTGGAGTGGCCCTGGTGTGTTGTGTAACTGAGAGCATGTAGCTGATTAAAAATGTAAACAAAACCACATCAAGCCCTGCTGTGTTAATGTTGTAAAAATTACTGATACATGTCGATTGATTGTATCTTGTGTACAGACTTTGAATTGTTCAGGTACATGTACTGTTGACCAAAGTTGGCATTGCTGAACTCATTAGCATTTCTGTGACATCACTGTGGTGAGAATAGTTTGTATATACACTGTTACATTATCCTGTATTTGCTCCCAAGTAAAATAACAAGTGTATGTTGCCATGGATATTACAACATATCTCCATAAAATTATGTTGACAGCCTTGCAACCAGACCTGCAGGCCACACTGAGTACCATCGGCTCTGGTCGAGCGGGTTCCCCACTTATGATGAGTCTGTCGTCCTATGGAGAGGGTTCAATACAAGACGTTTGGAGAATGCTTGATGAAGGACCAAGTCCAAGTCCAACGTTCATGAGAAGTCCCTCCCCACCAGCTCACCTGCCGCACAATACTGCAGGTAAATAAAATGCCATATTATATGGCAAATTTGTAACATAGTTACAACATTTTAAGTGACATTGTTTCACTGTAGACTGAAAGATCAGTCACTTGAGGGTGCTCTCTACGCTTTCCCCTCTAGGGTGTAGACAACGCCCTCTAGCAATGGATCTTTCAGTGTAGTTGGACTTCTGTTGAATCTGACATCACTGCCTTGTTACTGTCTTTACTTGTGTTTACTTTGTGGTGGGTTTTTGTCTACATACCACTGGACAATTATGACCACAAATTTCAGAAATGTTTTCTAAATATGAGTGGCTTTAAATTCACTCATTACAAAGACAATATGTTTATTTGTTGGTTATGATGATGTATAACGTACGTGAGTCTGAATATTTTAGCAGAACTGACATAGAGAGAGGTCACTTGTATTGAAAATATATTTGTGCTGTCAATCATTTGATCCGGGATCAGGATCCTTTGAGCCGAGGCCAAGTATCCCTGACAACCGAATGGCTCCTTCGGGCTTCACCATAGAGGGCAGCAGACCAGCAATGTCTGGGAGACAGAAGCCAGGCAAACAACAGCTCTCATCTCTGGCAGCAGGGAAATACCAGAGACGACCTCAGAAACCCAAAATCAGGAATTACAATGTGCAAGATTAGGAAAGTCAAAGAGGGGGAAGAGACTTTCCATTGATCCTTTGAATGAAGCAGAGACGTAGAAAATTTGTCATAGGTGGCAAAAATAAAAGTACAGGAGGCTACAAGTATTGTATGTGCACATTAAGTTTGTCCAAAATGACCTGTTTTTTTTTTACCAAAACTAAATTTTCACAGCTGGCAAACTTTTGCTGACAGCTGATTGTTTTTGCCGGCTGCAAGCTATTTTGTACATCCCTGATGAAGGTACCATGTATATTAAAATGAAGCAGTACAGTTGCATTCAACAGCAAGGAAACTCAGAGTTAAGATTTATAACAGTTGATGTCAGACTGTGAAACAATATAAAGGTGTAAACCATCCAATGGACACAACCCATGTCAGTTATATGGCATACAACAGCAGGTTCTTGTGTCTCTGAACATTTGTAGACCATTGTTCTCTTCTTTGGTAAAATTTTCACACTATTTCCTTTGAACAGGTCCAAGATAACTATTGATATAATAGGTTCAGATCAGACTGTTTGTCATGAAAGGGTTCAAAGCAACAATGGCATGTCTCAACCATGAGTGTGACATTAACCTTTGAGTGCCAAAGTCTATTTTTGTCCCCATTATAAAATAAACCCAAGTCAATTTTTCTCAGAGTTTTGCCAAAATTTTGAGAAAAAACTGTAGCAAATGAAATGTGATGTCCATTTGGTCCAAAATTATCAAAAAATTACAGAAAATTCATAAAAATTGGTAAAATTTTGCACTTAAATTTTGGCGGCAAAAATTACAGCGCTCAAAGGGTTAAAAAATAGTCTAAATATGATATCAGTGCTGTGAGTGACACATTATCAACGGTGTAGAATTTTTAAGTGTGCAAAGTTTCAACATCATGCCTGATGCCTGTGTGAGCAAACACAGAGAATTGTGCACAGATTTTACAAAGCGTTGAATTGTACTGAAGATGTTTGTCTTATATTTTGTCCATCTGAGATTTCTCTGTTCTGTTGTACATTTTTTCTAGTCAATACTCTGAAAATCTATTTCCTTTGAATTCTACCAATTATCCACATCAATACTTACCCTGTTCAAATGAATTTTTCCCTGATTTTGTCTTCATCATCTTACTGAACGGTTCACATGCAAAATCTTTTTATTTTCTATCAACTTATGCAAGAATATATTGTACATTCTGTATATTCCTTTATACTCGTAATGGACAATTTGTGAGCTTTCTAATTTCCAAAGGCTACCATGTGTAATATGATATGAAATTTATTTTCTTTTTGAATTATCATTTTTATAATTGTCATTTAAAATGTATTATATGAGATCAGTATATTTCCCAATGATATGCAAAGATTACAAAATAATATTTTCATAGAAATATAACTATGTTTCTTGCGTGACTATTTTCTATAGACCAAGATGCTCAGGTTTCTGATATTTAAGGTCTTACATACACACAGATATAATCACAATTTAATACAGCCGCCCAGCAGATCAATTAGGTGAAAAGCCTCTGGAGGCAGGTAAACTTTTAATCTTTACGGCCCTGATACGGCTTTTGCGGCCCAAGGTCGTACGGCGGAAGGGCCCGAGCGTGCGAGGGCCCGTACGCCGTACGACCTCGGGCCGCAAAAGCCGTATCAGGGCCGTAAAGGTTTTATCATATACCTTATGGAATGATAAATATGTAGTTTACATAATATTCAACATTGTGTAGGAGATAAAAATGCGTGCGATTTCAAAAATTCATCGCCATTTGTGTCTGTTTTCCATATATACGATGGCCGCTTCCCGTCGCGGATTGACATACATAATGACGTCATTTGTTTACCCGCAGAATTCTAGAACGCGCAAAGCAACTTGCGTACTAGTACGTGACCAACAGAGATCCAGATTGAAATCGAGGTGTAGGAAGGATAAAAGCGTGATGTCAGTTTCTGGTAATTTATACTGAACAGACACTCACTTAATATACACAGGATTTCACTAGAATTTAGAAATAATAGCCTGACGCCACTGACGCCACGCGCAACTACGAGCTGAGCGAGCAGACGTTTTCCAAATCTCGCGCTGGCTTTGTGTACGAATGGAACGTTTGCGGATAGCAATGCGCGTAGTAACCAGAATCGACATAGTTCAGAAATGCACGCGATTGCCCATATTTGGGCACCGGGCCGGGGCGTGATACGTAAAAAAAATGCACGGATCTGAGGGCGCTTTCTCCCATAGCTTTACACAGGCACGTGAATGTAGGTATATGATAAGAGGAAGTATTGTCTCAAAGAAAGACTTCAACTTTTGCTCAAGCTTTCCTCAAGGAATATTTCAATCATACTCTGTCAAAATGAAAAAAGCCATTGGGGTCACCATGCAAATGTCTGAGAAAACTGTGTGTAGGGTACCTCCATTGTTTAAACACTACGGTACCCTATCTGATAACCACATATAGGCTACCTCTATTGTTTAAACACTCAGACATGCTATACCACCAAACCACATGTAATTTTTTAGTCTTTGGAATGTTTAAATTCAGGTGTCCTCTGAAGGAAACACAGTTTAACACTTAGCGGTGTGATGGCATTTTGGGGCATTTACCGGCCAAGAAACAAGGTCCGCTGGAGCAGTCAAAGCTGCTAAAATTGGCCGAATTTCTCCGTTTTTTCTCTTGAAATTCAATGAAAAAAATCGCTTTGCTGGTCAACTTGTAATTCAAGCATGTAATTGACTTTTGTCAATATACAGCTGTCAAGCAGGTCAATTATTGGGTAAAAAGGCTCTGGAGGCAGGTAAACTTAAAGGTAGTATGCGCCACAAGGAAGGACTTCATGTTTTGCTCAAGCTTTCCTCAGAGAATGTTTTAATCACACTCTGTCAAAATCAAAACTAAAAATCGGGGTCACCGTGTAATTTTTTGTACTAGAGAAACTATAAATTACCCAAGATTTACCAATATTTTCAATTCAAACTGTAGCTCAAGAGGCAGGCAAACTTTAAGGAAGTATGCGCGTCAATTAAAGACTAAACTTTTGCTCAAGCTTTCTTCAAGGAATATTTCAACCATGCTCTCTCAATATCAAGAATTGGAAGTCACCATGCAAATGTTTGTACCAGAGAAAACCATGTATAGGGAACCTCCATTATTTAAACACTACATTACCCTATACCTGATTAGCATGTATAGGGTAGTTCCACACTATACCTGCAGACCAGGTACAAAGTTTTACTCTTAAGGATGTATAAATTCAGGTATAGAGATAGCATCAGAAAAGTTTGTCCCCTAAAGGAAGCAGAGTCGAGTACTTGGCAGTGTGAAGGCGTTTTGGGGCAAACCAGCCAATAAAAAGTCTGCCGGAGCAGTCAGAGCTGCCAAAATCATCCAAATTTTTCCCTTTTTTTCTCTTGAAATTCAAGGAAAAAAACTCGCTTTGCATGTCCACTTGTAATTCAAGTACGTATTTTATTGACTTTCTCTCAACATACAGCCGCCAGCAAATCAATTATTGGGTAAAAAGCCGCCGGAGGCAGATAAAATTTATTGTAGTCTGCGCCTCAATAAAAGACTTCAACTTATGTGCAATCTTTCCTAAACGAATATTTCAATCATACTCTGTCAAATTCGAAACTTAATATCGGTGTTCACCGTGCAAATTCTTGTAGCAGGGGAATTAAAAATTACCCAAGATTTACCGATATTGTGAATTCAAACTTGCTCAGGAGGCAGGCGAACTTTAAGGTAGTATGCGCCTCAATGAAAGACTGCAACTTTCGCTCAAGCATTCCTCAACGAATATTTCAATAATACTCTCTCAAAATCAAAACTTAAAATTAGGCGTCACCGTGCAAAATTGGTACTAGAGAAATTACAAAGCTATTGGGAGCTCAAACCTTATTTCTCACCGACCTTTCAAATCTGAAACTCAAGTTAGTCAGGTTAGGCAAGTGTATTGGTCAGGTAACAGACAACTCAAAATCAGGCACTGCTTTCTTTACGGACTATCTTCGTGGGGATATTACAAATTACAAAAGATTTACCGATAGTTTGACTTCGACACACTATATCTGCAAACCACGTACAGTTTTTTAGTCTTAGAGATGTGTAAATTTAGGTGAGGAGACAGCTTCACAAAATGCTGTCCCCTGAAGGGAGCGTAGTAGAGTACTCGGCCCACAGGGTACACGGGCTTGTTGTTTATTTGTGTCTGTTTGTTTGTGTGTATGTTTGTGTTTGTTTATTTGTTATTTTTAATAAAATAACAGCGAAAAGCTGTTTTGTTAATATTTGTCAATAAAGAGCAGTTTATTTGTTTATTTGTTTGTTTATTTATTTGTTTGTTTGTTTGTTTGTTGATACGTATTTCCGATGGTTAGGGTTAGGGTTAGGCTTAAGTTAGGGTTAGGGTTAGGGTTAGGTTTATTCACTCCCTCTATATATTGAGACATGAATAAGCCTAACCCTAACCCTAACCCTAACTTAAGCCTAAGCCTAAGCCTAACCCTAACCCTAACTTAAGCCTAACCCTAACCCTAACCATCGGAAATACGTATCAACAAACAAACAAACAAATAAATAAATAAACAAACAAATAAACAAATAAACTGCTCTTTATTGACAAATATTAACAAAACAGCTTTTCGCTGTTATTTTACTAAAAATAACAAATAAACAAACACAAACATACACACAAACAAACAGACACAAATAAACAAGCCCGTGTACCCTGTGATGACAGTAGATCGAGTGCCAGCTTGTTTTCTGACATAAATATTTCCATTGAATGTCCACAGAAATCTACACTTAGACAATTTACGCTTTTCGTTTACCAGTCACATTAGGTTACGTTTAGAAACTGTCAGATTCTCATTTATGTAAATATGATTTTTGTTGTGAAACCCAATGAGTCTGTTGTAGTGTTTCTAATGTTCTTTCTCTCTGTAGAAATTTCGTCACGCTTCCTTCTGTGGGCGAACTTGATGATAATTGGTCGTGGGTTTGTGTTGCTTGTTGTGGTCCTTTATTGTGCATCTTGCCTTCCAATTCTATGTGTCACTTCTATGTCGCTAGCCGTTACATTTCCGTTTATCTTTTCCAGTACCATCAGTGCAATATCATCCGTATTCTCGACAGGAAGTTCAGGAATACCATGAATTTCCAAATTCTGCCTTCGGCTGTATTGGTTTTGTTCCTCTTGTGTTTTCTCAAGTTCACTCACTCTTTTTCGCAGTTCTTCGTTTTCGCTTTCTAAAACTTTGATAGATCCTTTCATTTCTTCAACCAATGTGTTGAAGAAATCCAACGATGTTGACATGGTGTTCTGTGTAGTATTTTTCTTCTCCTGTAAGGCCGTTAATACGGATGGCAAGCAGGCAAGTTGCATATGAATGTCTTTGAGTTGTTCGGTAATAGCAGTGAGTGATGTTTCGGTTGTCTCAGTTGTTGGCTGCGGTGTCGTACCTTCTGAGCTATTTCCAGTCGGTGGGAACCGCTTTTTCTTGCATTTTGGGCAAAGGAATAGACCCCCTTCCGTGGAGCTTACGTGTCTTGTTTTTAATACCGCAGTCGTTACCGCAGACATATCATTTTGGTGGTTTATTGCTGATTTGAATTAGAACAATGACTTCTCGAACAAAGCTGGCTGTACAGTGTATTCAGATTGACACATCCCCAAGTATTGAAAGTGTCCGTTTTTTCAACTTCAAGACGTATAATGTCGAAAATAAGCATCTAGAGTCTTACCAGGGCTGTTTACTATCATGGTAGAATACTGTATAGAAGTCAACATTTCGTTTCGGCCGTGATTTTTGAAGAACTTCAGACCGACAATGCCACAAAGCAACCATCCCACAGGACAGCGCCCTCAATCCTCAGTTTTTGGAAATGTGGTGTCTCTCAGGGGTTGGTTCTTGGCCCTATTCTTTTTAGTATCTATATTTTCCATATTTCTATGATTATAGACAATTATGGCCTTGGGTATCATCTTTATGCGGATGATTCCCAGTTGTATGTATCTCTTGAACTAAGTTTTTTAAATTGTGATGAGATTATACGGGAGATCCTTGTGGCCTGTATCTGTGATATTCAAAGTTAGATGTACAATAAGAAATCGAAATTCAACTCAGATAAAACTGAAATTATACTAATTGGAAAACCACAGCAATTAATTAAATCCAATCTGACGGAAGTTAGTGTTGGGGGAACGTTAGTTCCAATTAGTCAAAGTGTTCGGGATTTGAGTGCTGCGTTCGATAACCAGATGAGTATAGATTGTAATGTTGCTTCAATTTGTAAGTCTTCTTTCTACAATCTTCATAGAAATTCGCAAATCAGAAATTTTCTTTCGGTTGATACCACTGAAATTTTACTCAATGCCTTTGTTACTTCAAGGCAAGACTATTGCAATAGTCTCTTATGTGGTATTTCAGGTCTTTTGCCTTCAAAGCAGAGTCGAGTACTCGGCCGTGTGATGGCGTTTTGGGGCAAACCGGCCAGAAAAAGGTCCGCCGGAACGGTTAAAGCTGCTAAAATCGGTCAAAATTTTCCTTATTTTCTCTTGAAATTCAAAGCGGAGGCATCATGGGCCAGTGGCTAGAGCAGTGGACTCACGATCAAAGGATGGCGAGTTCGAGCCCCGGCATGGCTGTGGTGTTGTGTCCTTGGGCAAGGCACTTTATTCCTCATTGCTTCTCCCCACCCAGGAGTGATGGGTACCTGGTAGGACAGTGGTTGTAATGTGTGTGTTTAGCTCTGCTGCGCTTATTGGCTGCACATGTGAGCTGTTGCTTGCTCCCCAGGGAGTTGAGTGGTATCATATTAGGTCCAGTGACCAGGGGTAATAATAATTGTAAAAAGCGCCTTGATCACATGTAGTATTGTGGATATGTGCGCTATATAAGAACCCAATATTATTATTATTATTATAATTAAAGAAACTCGCTTCGAAGGTCAACCTGTGATACAAGTATGAAATTGAGCTTTTCTCAAAATACAACCGCCCAGCAGGTCAATTATTGGGTAAAAAGCCTCCGGAGGCAGGTAAACTTTAAGGTAGTATGCGCCTCAATTAAAGACTTTTAGCTGTTGCTCAAGCTTTCCTCAAGGAATATTTTAACCATACTCTGTCAAAAGCAAGAATAAAAATTTTGGGTTACCGTGCAAATATTTGTACTCGAGAAGACCAAGTATAGGGAACCTTAATTGTTTAGACACTCCGACACGCTATACCTGCAAACCATCTTAGGGATGTGTAAATTCCCCTGAAGGAAGTAGAGTCGAGTACTCGGCCGTGTGATGGCGTTTTTGGGCAAACAGGCCAAAAAAAGGGTCCGCAGCATGCAGCAGACGAAGCTGCTAAATTCGGCCGAACTTTTTCCATTTTTTCTCTTGAACTTAAAAAAAAGTAAACTCGCTTTGAAGGTCAATGTGTAATTCAAGCATGTAATTGTCCTCTTTCCAACATACAGCCTCCCAGCAGGTCAATTATTGGGTAAAAAGCCTCCGGCAAAAGGTAAACTTTAAGGTTACGTAGTAAGCTTATGTGCCTCAATGAAAGACTTCATCATTTGCTCGAGCTTACCTCAAGGAATATTTCTGACGCAAAACCATCGTATTTCGTGGCCTTTGGATAAATTTTGATAAGAACCATGTGTAATGGTCCATAAAACGGGCCATTAAGAACCACGGTAACGTGAAGTTGGTAGGTAGATAGGGTAGAACACGATTGGAACTGATCTTCATATTTTTCATATTTCTCAAAAGTGTTTGGTGCCATATAGCTGAATGTTGGAATATTACAAATTACTCATAAAAACAAATGTGTAACTTAAAAAGAAAAGCAGATGAGCTTACATTTTCAGGTTAAAAGGACCTTACTTCACCATCCAATTATCCCAAATTACTTCAAATGGTGTTGTAGGTAGGTAAGTAGGTATCCATAGTCGGCAAGGTAAGTTGTACCTGAGTTCTAGTTTTCCGACATGCAGAAATTCTTGTTGAACTTCATATTAACATGTGAAAGACACGTGATGAAAGGAGCTTCATGCTCCTACGATTGGGTAAAGTGAGATGAGGAGTCAGTGTGAGAAATGTTTTCAGAAACTGCAAAATATTCATGTCGTGCGCGGAAGCAAGCGTTCATCGAAAGAGAGCGCATCTTAGTACGCACGCACTTACACAAACACAAACACACGTCTCAAGCGCGCAGAGCATAGAGGTAAGAGAAACGCAGACAGAAAAAAAACAAACTAGTAGACAACGAAACTTATTTGGTTTTTATCATATTAGTATTTATTGTCCCTTAATAATTTTCTATTGTTAGTGTCAGAAACTTTTCCCTCTCAAAAAAGCAGAGGCGAGTAATCGGCCGTGTGGGGGCGTTTTGGGGTACCCCATGAAAAAATAAGGTTCCGCCGGAGCGGGTAAACCGTCCCGAAATGGCCGAATTTTCCCCTTTTTTATCTCGAAAATCAAAAAAGTTATTTTTCCGAGCATGGCAAGCTTATATTCAGGCATACATAAATTGTCTGTTTTGTTGCTTTGTTTTTGTGCCCTGTCTGAACTTTTCCCAGTATGGGTGGATCATATTTTTCAAATTTCTCAAAAGTGTTTGGTTCCATACAGCTGAATGTTAGAATATCACAAATTACTCATAAAAACAATAGTGTAACTTTAAAAGAAAAGCAGATGAGCTTACATTTGCTGGTTAAAAGGACCTTACTTCACCATCCAATTATCCCAAATATCGTGTTGTAGGTAGGTACGTAGGTATCCATAGTCAGTATGGTAAGTTGTACCTGAGTTTCTTTTGCCGACATGCAGAAATTCTTGTTGAACTTTATATTAACATGTGAAAGACACATGATAAAAGGCGCTTCATGCTCCTACGATTGTGTAAAGTGAGATTAGGAGTCAGTGTGAGAAACTTGTCAGAAACTGCCAAATATTCAGGTCGTGCGCGGAAGCAAGCGTTCATCGAAAGAGGGCGCATCTTAGCACGCACGCACTTACACAAACACAAACACACGTCTGTACGGCGCTTATCTGACAAAACGTGCTTATCTGACAAAACTCTTTTTAGCAATACCCTGGGAAGTCACTTTAGCCAGCGCACTTCATGCGCGCGGTACATGTCGTCGCTTCGTACGATGTTGTGCACAGAGTGTGCCAATTTAACGTTAATACGAATTCTTCTATACGAAGGATTTTGTTTCTGTAAACTACTCTCAAATTGTTGACATAGTTTTTTTATTTTTGTTGTTCTGCCATCGGCCGGGCTCGCGCTCGCTCACTGTACAAAGCTTAAGCTTACTGGGCCCATGGAGATAACTCTGTGTTGCAACATGTAGGTGCTTTTCTTATCACTCCATTTGCATGTTTATTGAATATAATTTATTTACTTAAATGGCAAAATTAGCGATCGAGGAAGGTGATGAAAGACAAAAACAAAAGTACTCTGCTTGCCATTGCCGCATTGTGATGTGGTGATCTTGATACTCCCGCCACGGTGAGAGCGCACGACCTCATGTGACCTCGTGCCCTCTCCTCTACCCCTTAAGACAGCCTCTATGTGTTGATCGATGTATACACACTGATTAATTGAGGTGCTCGGCGATTTTACGCAATCAATGAAATTTACTGTATTTTTTAACTATTTTATGGCTATTTTGTGATGTTTGTGATTTTAGACTTCTGTAATTAAAATTTCATTCGTGTGTTTTAACAGACGAAGTATTGTGTGAGGGATTACTTTCCACAAATGAGTAAGGCTACAAGCAGTAATTAGTTATTTTTGTCAGATAAGCACGTTTTGTCAGATAAGCGCCGCACACACGTCCCAAGAGAGCGCATCTTACCACGCACGCACTTACACAAACACAAACACACGTCCCAAGAGGGCGCATCTTAGCACGCACGCACGTACACAAACACACACACACACGTCTAAAGCGCGCAGAGCGTAGAGGTAAGAGAAACGCAGACAGAAAAGAAAAACTTTTAGACAACGAAACTTGTTTGGTTTTTATCATATCAGTATTTATTGTCCCTGAATAATTCCCAATTGTTAGTGTCAGAAACTGTTGTTCCTCTCAAGAAAGCAGAGGCGAGTAATCGGCCGTGTGAGGGCGTTTTGGGGTATCCCATAAAAAATAAGGTTCTGCTGGAGCAGGTAAAACCATCCCCAAATGGACGAATTTTCAAGTTTATTCTCTCGAAATTCAAGAAAGTAAACTTTCTGAGCATGGAAATCTTATATTCAAGCATATATTCGACCTTTTTCAGACATAAAACCACTTAATAGGTCAATGTTGGCAGGAACGCCCTCCACAGGTAGGTAAGCTTTAAAGCAGTAAAAGAACTTAGTGTTGCATTCTTTTTAGAAGACATTTAGCTAGGAAACAATCGGGTATCTTCCTCAAATTAACGGGGACCAACAAAGGCGAAGAATTGCACGCCGAAGCGTCCTTTACTTCAGTGTACGTGTTGGTTCTATGACCCTGAGTGACCCTATGTCAATCCAAAGTGCAGAAAATGCCTGTTTTGTTACTTTGTCAGTTTTGTGCCCTGTCTGAACCTTTTCCCAGGACGAGCAAATCCTTTGCATAGATGAGCGAGTTAATTTTATGCAGGGTGCTTTGATTGCCCACGGAGATAGTCCGTAAAGAAAGTAATGTTCGATTTTGAGTTGTCTATCTGTTCGGATAACAGAGTTTTCAAAAATAAAAGCGATGAAACACTGGCCAAAACATGTCAAGAAAAACGTATCATACATATAAAAGGAATAAAAACATAAAAAGCATCCCTATTCAAGCAAAAATCAAATGCCATGTGTGATTTTATAGGTATTTTCTTTCTTTTTTTTACTTCAGTGTTTACGTAGCTTTAAAAAGTTTAGGGTCAGCTTATTTGGAGCAGCCCATTTATTTTCTGTGCCTTACCTGAGCAATACACTTGCCTAACTTTACGAACTTTAGCTTCAGATTTGAAAGTTCGGTGAGAAATCAGATTGGTTTTAGCTCCCAGTATCATATTCAATGTCGGTGGGAAGTTTGTGGACATTAGTTATTTCAATGTCATGCCGAGTACTTTGGTTATCTATAGTCAGTAGGGTAAGTTGTATCAGAGTTCTAGTTTTCCGACATGTGCGCAGAAATTCTTATTGAACTTGAGATTACCATGTGAAAGACACGTGATAAAAAGGTGAGGTGAGGAGTTAGTGTCAGAATCTGCTCTCCCTCTAAAGAAAGCAGAGGCAAGTACGCCGTATGAGGGCATTTTGGGGTACCCCATCCTCTAAAGAAAGCAGAGGCGATTACTCGTCGTATGAGGGCGTTTTGGAGTAAATGCATCAACAATAACAGCAATTGTTGCAAAAATTCACTGGTTACTGAGGTATGTTTCATATAGAGGTGACCCACTGATGAGTATTGCTTGACAATACAATAATCCTCAAAATCTTACCCGTAAAAATCACATCATTAATTGTATCATGATTTTTTGGCTATTTATACGCTTGAAAGAAATCTAGCATTACTTTGCTTTTTTTAAATCCTGTGCCCACTCGAGAAGATCGGCAATGAGCAGAGTTTGCCAGCCATATCATTAATATTTCACACCTTTCTGCATGAATTTGCATTGCTATAGTCATGAAAATGCATGAAGCTCATGAATATGTACGGCTTTGCTCACCATCCCTTGTAGTCTCGAGGGACTCCTACGCATACCGACTGTTTTGATTTTGATTTCATCCCTAATAGCACAGCCATTGCAATTCTATTGATATCCTGATTGACATAGATTATGCAAAATGCTAGCCATGACAATTTATGCTTTGGAGTGGAATGGCTATGGTTTGTGGTACCCTCATATTCTCCAAAATGACCCAGTTTCTGAAACAAACATCAACAACATATTTACCAAAATTTACAGTAAAATATAAATACAGTGTATATCCTGACATTTCCTTCATGTAACAAACAAAAAGTCTGAAGGCAAGGGAGTTACTGCTCATTACTGGACATTGAATTTTGAAGATTTCCCCAAAAACGATCATTTCTTCTCATATTTTGCATGATCCACCCACAATTTCAGGGTCAAATAGTGACTGTAGGCATAAAAGTAAGGGGATTAAGACAGTTTCAAGAGGACAATAGAGGGCGGTTTTCATTGTTTAATCTAAAACCTAGACATACTGTAAAATGAATTTACAAGAGGACTTTCAAATAAATATAATGCAACATACAAATATTGCACCCAGAACATGTTGTAAAGGAGCCTCTGATAGGTTGTAAATATTGATCTTTCAGATGTCATGACCAATAAAACACTCTGATACAAAGTTATCAACACGTGTATTTCAACCAGTATCTGCTGTGACTAGCTCAAACCATTGTCTGAGGGCGTCACTCAGAGTAGATGGCAGTGCGTTGATGTCTCGGAGAATGATGTAAAATGGGAATGGGAACTGCTCCATGTATGCTTTGATCTCTGGCATTTCACCGGCACTCTTGAAGATTGGCACCTTGATGTCTAGAATAGAATCCTGAAACAAAAACAACATAAAATTGGTACTGCGAACCAGTTTCTGTGTTTTTTCCTCCGGGGTTGGAGCACCCCATAAATTAGCTTGCTTTCTTGATTTGGAATTAAAGTCAACATTATTATACCATTTTTTGGTTATTCAGCTATTAAAATGTCGGCCATCTTTTATGAATTTGTTTGATGCAAGATGCTACTTGTATTGTTTGACATGTTGAAAGATACTGAATGAATGGGTGACCATGCATATATCCGAACCCAGTTTTAGACAAATTAAATGAAACCATGGTGAAAATGAATTAATGGTCATGACCAATAATTCATTATTACAATGGTTTCATGTGTCGTGTCTAAAACCGGGTTCGAAAATATGCATGGTCACCCATTCATTCATTATCTTTTGAAGGGAAATACAGGGGCCCTGCTGTAGGTGGCTCAATATTCAAATACCTGTACATCTTTCTCGCTACTGATATTCACCCGCGAGGCGTATAAGTAGTATCTCATATCAAACAAAATTCATGAAAAATTGCCGAATTTGTCCCTTTAATATATCAATATTTGATCATCCTTTTGCCAACATATTATTATTTGAGTGCCATTATCTCATTATACATTTATTATTCAATGTTTTTGTCATTTATCATCTCAATATTCGGTACTGACATCTTTATTTGGAACTTATGTCATCCTTATTTTACCGTTATTTGGACATTTGGTTGTTCAATGTAAGGTAGTACAACAGATCACTGCTCACACTATGCAACCGAACAATTGGTCACAAGTGTAAATGTCAAAAGCAGAAAAACAAGACAAAATTGGGGATTTCCCTACATTTTACCTTATTGTCAGGATTGTCCAGAACGACGAAGACAATAAACAGATGAGCTTCTCTGGCTGCCCTTACAACTGACTTCACAGCCTCCATTCCTTCAAGGAAAAGCCCTCGTCCATCGGACACGATTAAGAGTAACTGTGAGGTGTCTATGTTTGCCGTACCTTGATGTTGTCTCATACGAGCTGACATCATAACACTGATTGCTTTATTCAAAAGCTGGTGAAAGACAAAACAACTGTGAATTAGCTTATAATGTGGAGCTTACAAGAGTAAAATTTATTGTAAATATTCACCTTTCTTTCATGCTTGATAATTCTCCGAAGTGTTACAATTTCGAGTTTGGGTTTTTGGTTGCAGATGTAAGACCTCTGGGGTGTAAATTATCATATTTGAGTGAAACTATCAACTCATTTCACTTGATGATTATTTCACCCAAATATGCTAATTTTCACCCCAGAGGTCTTATATCCGCCACCGAATACCTGAGCGTTCTGTTTATAACCTCTAATTACATCCAATAATTTCAGATCATCAGTAAAAGAACAAAACAATGGAACACATGATATTTCTCATTTTGACTGGAAATCAGAAAAGTCAACATATACCATTTGCATTAAGTGTACCCTATTATCTACATACCAAATATCAAGGCAATTTACATCACATGGTATATTAACGTCCCATATCAGATGTACAGTTGACCCTAGTTCTAAAATCCTGTGATCATAAGAGACACAGACAAAGGCAGACAGTCTAATACATGTACCTTGATTTTTACACAACTGGCTTACCTCGGCTATTTTAGTTTTCTTTTGTTCAAATGTGAACTGTTGTAACATCCTAGCCCCACACTGACTGGTGAATTGCTCTTCAAATGGATGTAATAACTGCACTGATTCTCCAAAACTGATGAAAAAAAGAAAAACGCATTGACAATAATGACATCACATTACTTTTTAATTGTAAGATTTTCTAGGATTAAGTATAACATGAGAACCAAAAATGTATTGATGTAAACACTGCAAGATGAAATGACAAATTGTACAAATTGGAATGGAATGTGATCGATTGATTTTGTGAACTACGTTTCATGTAACACATTTGCTATATTTTTTTAGATTTGGTGCATTTGGGTACACAAACAAAGAGTTGCTTACCTGCAGATAGCCA
>LD364119.1:0-10737 GCA_001465055.1 Ptychodera flava
TGTCTGGAGTTTGGTGAATAAGACTGCTTTTTTTGAAATCAGCACCCATTTTTACGTGGAATGAACTTTTCATACATCATTTGATCTCCAAATGTGAAAAAAACAATTGATTTTCAGTTTTTGACCAAAAATGACCATTTTTTGAGGAAAAAGTGGCCAAAATGGCAATTTTGTCTTGAGTGGGGTCAATAAGACTGCTTTTTTTGGAATCAGCGCCGTTTTTTACATAGAATGGACTTTTCAAACCTTCCTCACCTAAAATTCTGATTAAAGCCACCTATCTCCTAGGGTATAGTACGCTTCACAAAATGTTGGATATCCAGAACAGAGACTATAAAAATGTAAGCATTTACTCAACAGAACAACTAGACCTACAAATGTGACCCCTGAATGGAAGGAATTACTTTGAGTTTGACAAACTTGCACAAACTTAGTTATCAAGCATTGAAATTGACTGCTGATGACTCGACATGTATTGACATTTATCAGACACTACTGGACGCATGAAATAATACAATAGACATGAATTACTACATACTTTTTGACTGTTATGAAGTTATGTAAAACAACTGTACCTTTGACCTGTCTCATATAAAGTGACAAAACAACGGGCAAGGAGATGTTACGCATATTTGCAGACATCAGGATAATTGCTAACCAAAACACAAGAATAAGACAGGTATTGTATATTCTGACAGCATTTCAATTGAGCACACGACCCAGAGTGGAAGACATACTTCTGAAAAGACTATCTGTGTCTAAAGTCTACTGCAAGAGTTACTATCTCTAACAAAGATTTATTGTATTATGTGTTTCAATATTCCTGTCAATAAACCCAATTCAAACCAATATAATCGATATCCGTGTGAGGCGTGTAATAAGAACACTCATATATCTGTTATATCATTATATGCAGCAGGTTTCATCAACTTTCGCACAGTACTCCGAGAGTTAAATTAAATTGTAGTTAATATGTAAATGAGCTAATTATTAACTTGGCACACCTAATGCTTCTCAGTACAATTAAATATTTATCAGGTCAATATCTGTGTCAAGTTTCAACAAATGTGATGCTGTAATTTTGGAGAAATATCACTAATTACAAAGTTCATTAAATATGCAAATGAACCCTTAATTAACTCCACATAACTAAATGCTTTACACCACAATTAGATATCTGTCAGATTACTATCTGCAGCAGATTTCATGACATTCGGTGCAGTTATATTGGAGTTATATGACTAATTAAAAAAACTTCATAAAATATGCAAATGACCTACTTATTAACTTGACACTGCCAAATGCTTGTCAGTACAAGTATATATTTATCAGATCAATATCTGTACCAATGTTCACTGAAATGGGTGCCGTAATTTCAGAGTTATATACATAATTACAAAGTTCATTGAATATGCAAATGAACCCTTAATTAACTTGACACTACTAAGTGCTTTACACGACAGTTAGATATCAGTCAGATCAGTATATGCAGCAGATTTCATCATATTTGGTGCAGTTACATCGGAGTTCTATGACTAATTATAAAATTCCATATATATGCAAATGAGCTATCTATTAATTTGATACTGTCCAATGCTTCTTAGTATAATTAGATACAGATAAGATCAATATTTGTTGCACATATCATCAAGGTTGGTGAAGGGATTTTAGAGTTATGTCACAAATACCAACAGTTCATAAAATATGCAAATGAGTAAATAATTGACATGACACTCACAGTATCATCATAATGTTATGAGATTGTCATCTGTGAAAAGTGTCATAACATTTTGTGCAGTATTTCTTGATATATGTCTACACTGTCATTACCGTCTCAATAGGGAAACCATTTTACGGAAAAAATGGTTTTGTATAACTTCATTAATATGCAAGCCACACTAACCAAAATCAATCAGTCTTTGCAATTAGCATATGGTACCCATGTACCAAATCTGACCTGAATCTGTTCGGGCGATTTAGAGTTATCGTGTAAACAGACAGACAGACAGACACACACACACACACACACACACACACTCGGAACTCAGTACACTTGCAAACTCCTAGATGATGCTGGGTTTGACGTACGGCACGGTATATTACGTACGTTACAAAAGTGACAATGTGAACGAGGAAAGCGTAAAAGCTACAGAAGCCAGCAACAACAGCAGTTGATTCCATTTACCTTGACCGGTAGAGTAGACGGAAATGACTCCTGAGCTATTCAAAACCTCATCCAAGGTCAGCTAAGACCAACTATCATGAAGATCGTGGGCTCTCCATTGATCTAACATGTCGCATCGGCTACTTTTCTTGTGTGTTGGTAGCAAATCGGTGACAACATTCACCAGCGGATTCGACTAGTTCCCGACAACACATCACCACTATTTTTGTCAACTCTACCTTTTAAGCACCTGTTTACATAGTTTAGCCCGTCGCCAAAATACAATAGATACTGTCAAGAAGCCATCGGAAATTAAATTTATAGACGCAATTATTGAAACTTAAAAGACATTGTTTTACTTTGTTGACATTATTTGTAATGGGATGTTGTACTATACTCGTCTACTAGCGACACAGTTTATACTTATTGATCAGTTGATACCGAGCAACTCGTTGCAACAGCCGTGCATGTCGGTGCATGGGCATTCCGTTTTCTTTATGCCTAGCATTCCACATGTTTATGAGATTTTTGAATTACATAATATTGAAAAAGACTATGATTCAAGTTCGATATGGGCGTCAGGGATGCAATAACTTTTCGATTTCTTCAAAAATACATTAGTTTTTGTATTTCCAAATCAAAACAATAATAGATTGAGACTAATTTGAGATAGTTGTATTGACATGTTTTTCAAATTTCTCAAAAGTGTTAGACGCCATATAGCTGAATGTTGTAATATTACAAAGTACTCATAAAAGCAAGCGTGTAACTTAAAAAAAAACCAGATGAACTTACATTTGCAGGTTAAAATGACCCTATTTTACCATCCAATTCTTCCAAATTGGTTCAAATCGTGTTGAATGTACTGCTCAATTTTTGTTTGATGTGACCGTAAAGTGCAATGGGGGGGTGTAAATGTAGATAGTATACAGATATACAGATTCAGGGCCAATCATGCCGAATGATGTTCACTGGCTTCCATATCAGTTTATGTTTAGTTTTATATTCGTTTTCTAAATCTACAAATCCACTGGCATTGCCAAAACTATAAAGTAATAGCAATGATGTAGTCCTTAGGCTAGAGGGGGGTCTACGTGCACCCCCAGGATAACAAACCTGTATTTTTCAGAAGTCTTGGGATCCCTAGAATATGAAATGGAATTTTAACAGAACAAATATAGGGATGCAATAGCTGTTATCGTCATGTTTTGAAGGGTACCGCAAAATCACGATTTTGCAACCCACATGCATTTTCGTCAAATCTCTCTTCTTGTAATTCATCTGCTGAGCTAATTTTTTAACGTAACCTCACTTGTTCAGTATCATTAGAAAGGCAATTTATTCCAATATTTTCTACAGATTTTATGATATATGACCAAAACTTACCCATTACCCCAAAGTGTAAAATTGCAAATTACAGTAAATCTCAAATTCTACCAATTTTTTTAGCTGGGCATAATAAAAAAAATGCAATGCTTTGTATGAAATCTATTTTATTTTGTACAGGGACATGTACGGAACAAGGAATAGACTTTTTACAGGAAAAATATTAGGACTCTACAACTGTTACAGTTATATTTTGAAGGGTACCGCAAAATCACAGTGTTTGAGATTTGCATGCATTTTTGTTAAACCTGTCTTCCTATAAGTCATCCGCTGAGCATGTTTTTGATTATAACCTCACTTGTTACGTATCATTAGAAAGATTATTTACTAGTCTTTAAAATTACACATTGTAACATGCAATATCTTGTATAGCTGTTATGAAATATGACCAAAACTTACCCGATACCCCAAAGTTTACATTGAAAATTGATGTCATAGCTAAAATCAAATTCTACCATTTTTTAGCTACACACATTAAATCTGTTTTACAGGGACATGTCAGAAATATGAAGTAGACTTTTAACAGAAAAAAATGTTGAAACTCTACGGTGGTAACAGTCATATTTTGAAGGGTACCGCGATATCACAGTGTTGCTGACTTGCATGCATTTTTGTTAAATCTGTCTTCCCATGAGTCATTTGCTGAGCTTGTTTTTGAGTGTAACCTCATTTGTTTGCTATCATGGGAAAGGCAATTTATTAGTATTTAAAATGTTATATTGTAACATGCAATATCTTATATAGTTTTCATGAAACATGACAAAAATTTACCCCATACCCCAAAGTTTACATTTAAAATTGCAGTCATAGATAAAATCAAATTCTACCAATTTTAGCTAGACACAAAAAAAAAACCATTTTACTATTAAATCTGTTTTATTTGGTACAAGGACATGTCAGAAATATGAAGTACACTTTTAACAGAGACAATATTGGGACTCTACAGCTGTAACAATCATATTTTGAAGGGTACCGCAATATCACAGTGTTGCAGACTTGCATGCATTTTTGTTAAACCAGTCTTCCTCTAAGTCATCTGCTGAGCTAGTTATTTAATGTAACCTAACTTGTTATGTACCATTGGAAACGTAATTTATAAGTCTTTAAAATAACATATTGTAACATGTAATATATTTTATAGTTTTCATGAAATATGAACCAAACTTACCCCATACCCCAAAGTTTGCATCGAAAATTGCAGTAATAGCTAAAATCAAATTCTACCATTTTTTTAGCTACACACAAAAAGTCTGGCCATTTTGCTATTAAATCTGTTTTATTTGGTACAGGGACATGTCAGAAATATGAGATACACTTTCAACAGAAAAAATATAGGGATTCTATAGCTGTAATAGGCATATTGTGATGGGTACCGCAAAATCACAGTAATGCAGACTCATAGGCGTTTTTGTTAAATCTGTCTTATTGTAGCTCATCTGATGAGCTTTTTTTATTATATAACCATATTTTTTAGTACCATTGGAAAATTAATTTATTAGTCTTTGAAACGACATATTGTAATATGCAATATCTTGTACAGTTTTCATTAAATACGACCAAAACTTACCCCATACCGCAACGTTTATATCAAAAATTACTTTCGTGGCTATCGTCAAATTTTACGAATTTTTTAGCAACACATAACAAATAAGGCAATGCTTTATATTAAATCTATTTTTTTGTACTGATGAATGTCAGAAATATGAAAAAGAGTTTTAACAGAAACTATATTGGGACTCTACAGCTGTAACAGTCATATTTTGAAGGGTACCGCAATATCACAGTGTTGCCGACTTGCATGCATTTTTGTTAAGCCTGTATTCGTCAAAGTCATCTGCAGAGCTTGTTTTTAAATGTAACCTAACGTGTTAGGTACCATTGGAAACGTTATTTATAAGTCTTTAAAACAACATATTGTAACATGCAATATATTATAGAGTTTTCATGAAATATGAACCAAACTTACTCCATACCTCAAAGTTTGCATCGAAAATTGCAGTAATAGCTAAAATCAAATTCTACCATTTTTTTAGCTAGAAACAAAAACTCTGGCCATTTTTGCTATTAAATCTGTTTTATTTGGTACAGGGACATGTCAGAAATATGAAATACACTTTCAACAGAAAAAAATATAGGGATTATATAGCTGTAATAGGCATATTGTGAAGGGTACCGAAAAAATCACAGTAATGCAGACTCATATGCGTTTTTGTTAAATCTGTCTTATTGTAGCTCATCTGCTGAGCTTATTTTATTATATAATCATATTTGTTTAGTACCATTGGAAAGTTAATTTATTAGTTTTTGAAAAGACATATTGTAATATGCAATATCTTGTATAGCTTTCATTAAATATGACCAAAACTTACCCCATACCCCAACGTTTATATCAAAAATTACTTTCATGGCTATCGTCAAATTTTACGAATTATTTAGCTACACATAACAAATAAGACAATGCTTTATATTAAATCTATTTTTTTCGTACTGATGAATTTCAGCAATATGAAATAGAGTTTTAACAGAAACTATATTGGGACTCTACAGCTGTAACAGTCATATTTCGAAGGGTCCCGCAAAATCATATTTTTTTAAAAAAATATACAAATTATATTTTTTTTACAACTTATTAACTTTGCATACAAAAGGCAATGCTTGTGTGCAACCTATGAAATCTGTGTTTTTGTTAAAAAGTATGTTACAAATATGAAATTAACTTTTAACGGGAATATAATATGATTTTTTTATCCTTTTGGATCACATTTGGAAGGACCAGGGTATCACGAAAAAATTCCGAAACACAATACATATGCCATGTATGGGTTCCCCTCAAAAATGATCCAAATGGCTACTAAATAGTATCACCTTCCCGTTGAAAAATTATTTTTATAATGGTGACATACTTTTATAACAAAAATATCAGATTTCATACGGGAATTGCTTTTTGTATTATGTGTAGCAAAAATGGTAGAATTTAAGAAAAAGCCGTAATTTGCGTTTTGAATTTTTGGGGTATGGGGTAAAGTTTGACCATATTTTAGAAAAACTATGAAGGACATTGCATATTACAATATGTCATCTTGAAGACGAATAAATTGCCCACAAGCCAAGTTATGTTAAAAAAATAAGCTCAGCAGATGACTTACAAAAAGAATAATTTAACAAAAAAGTGACAGTCTGCTGTACTGCGATTTTGTGTTGCCCTTCAAAATATGGCTGGTACAACTATACAATCTGAATATTTATTCTCTAAAAGTCCATTTCACATTTCTGACATGACCCAGTACATAATACAACATATTTAATACCAAACCAATGCCCTTTTTATCATGTCTAGCTAAAACCTCGCGGAATTTGATCACGTTAGGTATGACAGTTCTTTCTACACAAACCTTGGGGTATTGGGTATGTTTTGATCATATGTCATGAAAGCTATACAAGATATTGCATGTTACTATATTTCATTTAAAAAGCGAGAAAATTACCTTTTTAATGATGCCTAACATACCATCTTGTATTCTAAAAACAAGCTCAGCAGATAATCTACAAGAAGACAAGTTAACAAAAACTCATGCGCGTCAGCAATATTGTGGATTTGCAGTATCCTTCAACATATGACTGTTACAGCTATAACATCCAAATATTTTTTTTCTGTTAATAGTTTATTTCATATTTCTAACATGTTTCAGTACCAATTAAAACAGATTTAATACAAAACATTACTATTTTTATTGTGTGTAGGTAAAAACTCTGTAGAATTTGATGTAAGCTATGACTGTATCTTTGGATATAAACTTTGGGGTATGGGGTAGGTTTTTGTCATATTTCATGAAAACTATACAAGATATTGAATGTGACAATATGTCATTTTTAAGATCAGTTAAGTACCTTTCTAATGATACCTAACAAAATAGGCTTTTACCAAAAACAAGCTCAGTAGATGACTTATAGGAAGTCAGGTCTAACAAAAATGTATGCGAATCGGCAATACTGAGATTTTGTGGTACTCTTCAAATACGAATCTTACAGCTATAGAATCCTAATATTTTTCTGTTAAAAGTCTATTTCATATTCCTGACATGCGTCTGTAGCAAATAAAATAGATTTCATACAAAACATTGCCCTATATTTTATGTTTAGGTAAAAAATTTGTAGAATTACACGTTAGTTGTAACAGTAATACTCAATACAAACCTTGGGTTATGGGGTATGTTTTGGTCATATTCCATGGACACTGTACAAGATATTGCCTACTACAATATGTCATTCGAAAGACTAGTTAAGTACTTTTTTAATGATACTAAACAAACCTGGTTATAATCGCTAACAAGCTCAGCAGACGACTTATAGGAAGGCAGATTTAACAAAAATCCATGCGAGTCTTGAATAATGAGATTTTGTTGTACCCTTAAAATACAACTGTTACAGCTATAGAATCCCAATATATTTTCCGTAAAAGTCTATTTCATATTCTTAACATGTCCCAGTATGAAATAAAACAGATTTCATACAAAAAATTGCCATATTTTTTATGTGCAGGCGAAAAAATTGGTAGAATTCGACATTAGCCATGACTGTAATGTTCAATGTAAGCTTCGGGGTATCGGGCGCGTTTTGGTCATATTTCATGAAACTCAAAGACGATATTGCATATTACAATATGTCACTTTCAAGACTAGTAAATTAACTTTCCAATAACACCTAGCAAGCTAGGTTATATTCGATAACAAGCTCAGCAGATGACTTATAAGAAGACATATGTAACGATAACCCATGCGAGTAAGGAATACTGAGATTTTGCGGTACCACTCAGAATACGACTGTTACAGCTATACAATCCCAATATTTTTTCTGTAAAAAGTCCATTTCATGTTTCTGATATGGCTCATTACAAATCATGAAAATTATACAAGATATTGCATGTTACAATGTCATTTTAAAGACTAGTAAATAATCTTTCTAATGATACCGAACAACTTACAATATATTCAATAAGAAGCTTAGCAAATGACTTATAAGAAGACAGATTCAACAAAAAATGCATGCGAGTCAGGAATAATGAGAAATGCCACACCATTCAAAATCTGACTGTTACAACTACAGCATTCCAATATGTTTTTGTGAAAAGTCTATTTTATATTTCTGACATGACCCATTACCGAATGAAATAGATTTCATACAAAAAAATGCCTGATTTTGTATGTCTAGGTAAACAATCGGTAGAATTTGATTTTAGCTATGACTGCAATTTTCAATGTAAACTTTGGGGTATTGGGCATGTTTTGGTCATATTTTATTACAACAAGGCAAGATATTGAATATTACAATATGCATTTTTAAAGACTAGTAAATTATCTTTCCAATGATACCTACCAAGTTAGGTAATATTCAAGAAAAAAGCTCAGCAGATGACTTATAGGAAGACAGTTGAACAAAAATGCATGCAAATCTGTGCATCATGATAGAACCGCTTTACGACAAGTTTCCTGTTGATGAGCTTAAGTATCTGGGCGGTGAATTACATAGTTTGCAGCCGTAAATAAGCCACAACAATCCAACAGCACTGAAAATACTCGCGACAGACAGGGTTGAGGGTGCGCACGTATATTTCGGATTTGCACCTGTCAGTGAGATTCACAGGTTATTGTCTTGTCTGGTGGCACCGGTGCGGTGCGGGTTTCAGATACAATATAAGATCTAGAGAACGTCAAACTTTCGTTTAGGTTGTTATAGGAAGTTTGTTCTATTTAGGTAAGCCAGGAACGAAAATATACGAGCAGACGACGGAAATGCCTTTGAAATGTTTTATTCGTACAGCAACAAATCACGAACGAGTTACGACAGTACAGCTTCATGTTTTCCCTAATCAGCTTACTCAGGAAGGTAAATTCGGCATATTCGACGTCTTGGGAAATGTATAATCAGCGTTGGAAACTACCGCCCGTCCTCCCGTCCGAGACGGGTAACTTTTCAGTCGGACGGGAAGAAAATTGTACTTCCACGTCCGTGTGTCGGGCTCTCGATAGTAGCCCATACGGCATACCCAGTAATCTCATCGATCAGCTGCTTCTAGATGTTGTGTGAAATAAACGAAATGTAGTATACCAATACGTCCTACTTTGACGCGCTTATGCTACTGAAACTGTGCAACTGTGTGACGCCGGAATGCAGCAAGCGAGACGTGTAAACACAGGTAAACAGTAAGTCGCTCATGTTAGTAAATCTCACACAAAGCGATATCAGCCAGTGCACATGCGTCCTCCACCAGAAGTACAAGTACAACAACGGCACGGGTTTGCGTTACGTAAACACAATGTTTAGTCGATTCCTTGGCCGCCTACAGCAAATATTGTTAACGAAACCATGAAACCTGGGAATGGCTAAACACAGAGAAATAAGATTTATTTCTCGAAACAGCCTTTCACAACATGCTTTTCTAAACACCGGAAAGCAGGCACCAATATCGACCCGAAATCTATTACAAAGTCCATGAAAAATTGACACGAAACTAAAAGTTCGGATAATCGATTTAAATGCCTAAAACAAACTAATCGTTGACAGATTAAGATTAGTACAACATTTACTGTTAACATAACGAGCACTAGCAACGCTCAAAATATGCCCTAAAATAAGCGTCCATAAACTCCGGTCGATAGTGGGTCATGCTAATTATAATATGACACTACACACCGGATCGCTCACTATAGAGTCAGTCAATAGTGGCTAACTCTCTCAATAACGAATCTGGCTTCTCCTCCTCGAGGACGAAGATGACTTCATCACACAACTAGGCGGATGGGATACAAAACAAGAGAGCGACTGATGGTGGAACCCCATTTTTGGTTCGGAAACACCGTTAAGACGAATCACTCAATCAACAAACCGGTTTACCGGGGACCCAGATCACATGACTAGGGTCAAAGCACTATCGATTCACCGGTGTCTCGCCATGTATTCCACACAAAATAAATGCAATGATCCTTTTATTCACCATATCGTAATATTAAACAATCTTGGTAGAGCCGATGTCACCGTGTGGAGTTGCCCTCATTTTCCTTTATATTTAATTCATTTCAAACAGCATCGTCGTAAACCACGCCCTCTTCGGCGAGTCTTATCACCCAACGCCGAAAAGGCCGTGGTATCACTGGCCACGTTTAGCGTTCACGCATTGCTGCAAGGCTCTA
>LD364129.1:0-19504 GCA_001465055.1 Ptychodera flava
TTGGCCCAGAACCGTTTCAGAGACGTTTCAATGGCCTGTGTATGAACGGCATATAATACATTAAAGGTGCACTGTTGACCTACAGAGTCCAAACTTTTTATCATTGTATTGTAGATAGGTGTACACTCCAAATACTAAGTACAAGTGTGGTGAGTGTAATAACAAGCAAATGTTTTTTAGTCAATGGTTCATATCAAGGTTGTTGATACTTAGAATCCACACTTGAACTTATGCTGGAGCGGTAACCAACCAGTTCAAATAACTTTCATTTATGTCAAAACAATTTGACTTTTTGCCAAATTTCACATTTATGGCAATTAATAAACAGTAAGGAGGTACAAAGGACGTCGGTGCCCCCGGGCCCCATGTTAATATATATAATCATCAACCACTGAGAAATAAAATAATAATAAAATTGATTAATTAAATAACATTTATGGGCCGGTTGACCAAAATGACACACTTTATTGAGACAAGGAAGAAATTTCAATGTTACAAGCATTTATGACCCATGATGTACTGTGTTATGCAATGGATCTTTTGAAAATGCGTATCAAAATATGGGTGTTAATTGTCAAAAAAGCTAAAAAGGAATTTTTCATTTGCCTTTGTCTCTCATGAAATCATTCATCATTTCTATCAGCTTAATATCATTCATTGAGTACCAGAAGTGCTTGTTGAAAATTTGCGGGCTCAACATTACATAATTTAAGCTTACTAATATTTTTTGAACCAAATTCGTAAATTTACTAACAATTTTGAAAGGCCAGGGAGAGCACAGTTAGTATGCAGATTCCTTTAGGTATTCTAAATTATGTGTGCACAAATTTGGGTGAAATTTGCATAATTGTATTTTTAGGGTATTTTTTCCAATTTTTAATCAAAATATCTTGTTCTCTGAAATTGCTTGTCTGATCGCTCTAAAAGTTAATATTCATGTTTCTCAGGATGACTTCAGTCAAGTTTGTACAAATACATGTTGATGGCGCTGTTGATCGGCTGTCCCTTTTATCTGCTCTCGGGTTTTCAGCGATTTTTAATATTTTTAGCTCACATTTGGTTATACCAATTTGAGTTTATCGTATAAGCTGAAGTCGATGGCGTCTGTATGTATGTGTGTGTGTATGTATATATGTATGTATGTACGTACGTACAGTATGTCCGTCAACATCAAAAACACGCAAACCGCTGCACATTCCAGCTTGGTATTAGGTGTGTGGATGCATCCTGGGCTATACATTGGATTTTGTTCAAATGAAATCTGCACTGCCAAAATTATGCAAATGAGCTTACAAAATATGAAAATGGTCAAGAACTAATATCTCAAGAACCGCTGTTTTGATTGCTTTGAAAATTTGTGTGCAAGTACCTTAGGTGAACCTTATACAGTTTTATGAATATTGTGAAGGTATCCTTAATTTTTGTATTTTTACTGAATTTTTTGGTGATTTTTCTCATTTTCAGTAAAAATTGTTCTTCTCTGAAACCGCCAGCCCAATCGCTCTCAAATTTAGGTTAGATCTTTGCGAGGGTGTTACTCTTCTAATTTGTTGAAATTATGACAAAATTGGGAAAATTACTATTTTGGAGCAATTTTGTCATTTTTGGTCAAAAAATCTTAAACAGTATTTTCTTTTTAAAACCCCTGGACAGACAGCTTTTATATTTGGTACACAGACATACAGAGATGACAATAGTTAGATATGTGGAAATTGTCCTGAAATATACAAATTTGTATTTTTAAGACAATATTGTCATTTTTGGTCAAGAAAACTTGTTCTCAAAATTACTTGTTTGATAGCTTTGTAATTTGGTATAAAGTCCCGAGGGATGTTTATTAGATAAATTTTCTGCTCAAAGTGTTGGAAAACCCCCAAATTTGTATATTTTAGGTAATTTTCTCAGTTTGTGACCTTAAATGACCTACACCAACCCAGGATATGTTGTGAGACAGTTTTGAATGCTGTGAACATAATTTTGTCATATTTGGTATCAATTTGTAGGAACATTTGATCCAGAAAACAAAGCTGAGGTGAATTTTTTCATTGCGGACCAATTTTTGCAACTTTTCTTTGTAAGACATACAAGAACTGATGAGAAATTTGGATCCAAGATAATTCCAGATGTTGTAATCACCGCCCACAGTGGAAGGCATTTCACCATCTGTAACTAAATTAAGTGCTGTTTACATTAGAATGATAACACTCATGGCATTAACTTAAAACTCCCCAAGGTTGTAAATACATTTCCTGTCATCTGGCATTATGTAATACCAAGAGATGGAACATTTGATATTCAGGAGGGGGTAGGGTCTAGAAGATTGATGAGGAAGCATTACTTTTTTACCAGATCCCTTGTACATTTTTTTACCTACTCCCACTTTTTCTTTTTATCAAACCTTCTCTGTATATTTTTTGTTGTTGACATTTGCTTATGTATTCAGGATCTGCTTGTCCCATTGCTATAGAAGTTGATATGCATGTTCCTAAAGATGACCTCCAGTACCTAAGTTGGAGACCTTATTTGCTCTTGTCATTCTTGTTTTTCCTGGTTTAAATATTTCTCGAATGGACCAATTCAAACCGAATGTGAGCACACTGTCCTTGACAGTATTTTTTCATTGTGGTTTTACGCTAATTTGTTTCATCCTGTGGTTTTAAGTATCCTGTTACCGTTCTGTCCAGAAGAAGACTTATTTCATCGTTTCCAGAGACTGTAAATTGAGATTTCTTACACCAGTTGCGACGCAGTTTCCCGGTTCAACATGGCAGCGAGCCGAGCTACACTATTACGTCATAGTCTTTGTTCATCACTATATGCAATACTTTCTTACGTCCTTTCAAACCCCGGGGGCGAAAAGCTGGACTGAAACATCCGAAACCAGTACACAATATTCCTACCATCATAACGACTGAGCGAGCCCAAAGATGCCCGAAGAAAACTTTTCGACCAAGTGCACTTTTCCAGGTAGATTGTCATGATCGTGCATATGGTGAGCCCAAAGCTATTCAAAGTCTCATTACACATCGTACTATTCAACCAGCTGTGGAGAGACGAATTCCAGTCCTATTGAAAATCCCAAAGTTGTCGACTTGTTTGCAAAAATTATGACTCAATGCTGCCGTTCGGAATGCTCGTTCAGTAACTGGAAAAATCGGTGCCATTGCAACAACCCTGATTAAGGATGATTTGGACATTTTTGTTCTCACCGAAACATGGCTCAAGAATCAAGCTGACCCTGCAATCGCTGAATTTAACTCGGCCATAAGCGAATATTCTATTCACCACCAGTGTCGCTCTAAACGTAGAGGAGGTGGCGTCGCTGTAATTGCCCATTCTAATCTATGTGTTACAGAGAAACGAGCCAGTTCATACCAATCTTTTGAGTGTTTGGACATCATGTTTAAATCATCTAGCAAGTCTTTACGTGTTATTACCATCTACCGCCCACCGAAATCGCAGAAGAATAATTCTACCGTCAACGAGTTTCTTGTTGAATTTTCCACTCTACTTGAGTCCGCTGTACCGTCGCCCGGCCATCTTGTCATCGCTGGCGATTTTTACATTCACCTTGATGAACTGAACTCACCCGACACTGTCAAGTTTATGAACCTGTTGCACTCGATGGGGTTACATCAACATATTCTCACACCAACACATAACAAGGACCACGTTCTAGATCTCCTAATTACATATTCGACAGATGAGCTTGTTCACTCGGTGGATGTATCAAACTTTATGAATTCTGATCATAGTCTCATACGGTTTGATCTGAATCTTCGATGCCCTGCTCCCAAAAAAGTGAGTATTTCGCGCCGCGATTTCCGAACTGTTAACATTGACGTCTTTCAAGATGAAATCTCTACCAAGTTGTCCACCTACCCACTAGATTTTGACGTTGAAGCCATATCTACATTTTATTGCGACACTGTTACGGAGATGTTAGACACTGTAGCGCCCATTAAGAAGAAATTGGTGACTGAAATTCACTCCAAAAAGAAAATGCTGTTTCTTGCGTCTTCATTACATGTGTCTTATCGTGTACGTTGTATGTGGCTGTGTATGCGTATGTTTAGGTACATAGACGGTGATTTTAGTGATAAGTCAGTACGCTTTGTTAGTTGTGGTCCGTAGGGATCAAAATCGCCCAGGCCGCAATTTGAATTTGAGTAATCAATGATTGGCAGCATACATTAACATTTAGAACAGAGGTCAAATGGACATTCTGGACCCACGCTTTGTGAAAATATGCGTTCTCTGTATTAAATAACAGTGTTTTTCAACGTTTTTTCGATATAAAGGCAGTTGCTATACATTCACAGGTGTCATGTATGAGATTGGACGGAAATTAACGCCGTTCACCCGTCGAATTTCTGGAAATCTCGGAGCAAATCGAGTGCGTCTTACCCGTAGCGTGGCTTTTTCACATCTGCATAGTCTTACCATAATCCCCCTTTTGTTGGGGACTTTGGCGTTTAAATGAGGAACAAATAAAATTTTTGCGGGACATGTACGGTAATGTATTTCAATAAAATAACACAGTACGGTGTCATAGTGTGTCGTCATGACCTGGTACTACCCCGGTATACTTGGTGTTCAATTGGCAAATCAGTATATAAAGGCCACTGCTGTTGTGCCACCTTGTGCCTATGTGAAACTTTCAGTACCCCCTGGTATGTGCATAAACTGCAGGGCTCCCCTAATTGATCAAAATAATTAGCCAACTCATTAGCCACTTTGAGCAACTTTAGACAGTTTATGATCTCAAGTGTGGCAACAGCTTTCTCAGCATTCCCAGAGTTCCTACCATAATTTTACAATCAAGATGTTTTGTATATTGTTCACGATAGTTTTTACATTAAAGAAATATTTGTTCAGGTTTTATTGCATTAATTATCTGTGTACTTTTTGACATTTAAGGGATACAAATAATTTTTATTTCTGGTGGTAAACTTTTACCACCAGAAATAAAATTAGGTGGCAATTTTAAAAATCTGGTAGTAATGTGAAGTGTAAATTTACTACATATACAGAATATTTCTGCAGCATTCAGTCAGTGTTCACAGTATGACAGCTTATCATAAGCTACAAGCTCCTCATGTGGCAAATTTATGCAGTCTTTGAGTCATGACCAAATTTTTTGAGTAACATAAATAAAACTTCTATGCAGAAGAAAGCATTTAGTTGCATAGTGGCAGGGTAGGTACAATTATTGTGGTGTTTAAACCCCGGTGCGGGGTATAAAAGACCCCTAACTCATCGAAAATTCATAATGGCGCTTGAGTGACAACTGGCAACAGCAAGGTAGACCACTCCGAGAAAATCAGCCGAAGCGATTCTGAAACAAACATTATTGGCATACCATAAACATATTACTGTTTCGTAAACACGTAGGCCATACAGGCATCTGCAAAGTTTCACAAAGCATTTTAAAATTACAACGATTAGGGGAAAAATTGCTTTCGTCACAAAGGAAATGACCCCTAGGGAACAGTCGTTCCATGATTCAAACAATTGTCTATCATTCTCAGTGACGCGCAGAGGTGTAAACTGATCAAACATTTGTTGTGCATACGAGAACAATTACGATGTAAACAAACCATGTGTATGCTTAGAGTTACATGTATATTGGCGTGCACACAGGATGAAAACTTCGTGGTTGTCATAAACTATTTTACTAACAACGTTTATGATGCAATGACATCGTGAAAGTGTGACTTAGCAAGAGATGAGTCAGTCCCGGTACGATGTATTCTTGCGAAAAGTGCGTAAGCTTATACTGTATTACACAAAACTGTAGGCAGAGTCCATAGTTTGCATTGACAATGACATCGAAAACAACTAAACATCAAAGCATGGCAGTAGCCTCCATGATCAATTTAATTACAGTCAGTCAAAGAGAGCCACTTTTTTTGAACAGCCCCCCTCAAATCTACTGCCGAAAGTACCGGTACGCTTCAGTCGCTTTTGATATAAATGCTAGCCCTGAAAACGGCCGTGTGGTTTGTACATGTACACTTGTTCTCATACATGGCAATGACATGTCATGTTAGGAGGGTTGGTAAGGTTTTGACATACTGGTTGCCCCAGTAACGTTTGGACTTCTGTTATGAGAATTAAACAAAGCTTGTAAGACATGACCCCAAAACTTCAGTAAATCAACGCAGCAAAAACTTTAGTCGATCAACTCAGCAAGCTCCTGTTTGATGAAATTGATATTTTTTCATTCTTTATTTTTTCTTTCGCATATTGCGAAGGCTGTACCTATAGTCCGAGCGTGATTTGAGAGCAAACAGATTACGCAGAAAATGTAAACGATAGCAACCGTTACCAACAGACTCATTATGCAGAGCCATGCCCCCAAACGCCCACCCAAACTTGGCATTAATCCGGATCCTGGTCCATTTCGTGCAGGGCTTTAAGGCCCTGGTGTTGTGTCTAGTTGTGATCAAGCAGGCTCAATAGCATCTTAAGCATTAAGTATTTTTCTTGAGACAAAAAGGGTTGGGCCAAACCCAAATCCTGTAAAACAAGACACAATAATATATGTTCATTTAATTTCCTACTGTCTGAACCATTGTTTTAATGATTATGATAACATTTTAGCCCAGAAATATTTTTATGTGATATTTTGATATCATCAAGAAATGTCTGGTGATGATCACTTCTACATCATTAAATTGGTGGAATCTGCAAAAATAATAAAATCATTCAGAATCGCATCATTTCTTATATAAGTTATAGCACTTTGAAATAATCCAAATGGATAATTTTAATAATTCTCCTACTTTGGATTGTTGCTTTGATGTTAAGTGACCGTGCAAAATTGCAGTTCTCAAATGTGATGATTTGAAATTGGATATGCTTAGGGGCCGTCGATCATAAAAGCTGGCGCATAAGAAAGGTAACTCTTTCGTTTTACTTGGAAATCTCCTTCCTCCCCCCTCAAAACGAAATTTGCAAAATCAATTTCGTATTATGATGCCGTTTCTGACAAACCCACACACGCCTCTCTGATCTGCATGCCCATGAAAAAATACCGGAAGTGCACATTAATTAATAAACCTCCACTTTGCGCGTCATTTTTGTATGTCATTTTCCATGCATCTTGGGCTTCCCTCAAAACTTTTGCCTTTGCTCTCCCTTGACCATGGTTGTACCAGTATGCATCAACAAATCGTTTATAGTCACCTGGATGTTTTGAGAAGATCTGGCAACTTGTACTTGGAACTTGAGTTCCAAAACAGGGTAGTTTGTCCCCACAGTTGTACATTTTTTTCTTTGAACTCATAGCTATGCTTTGAAGCATGGTTTCGCTCTCACATGTGTGTGACGTATGCTCAAAATGTTGGTTGACTGCAGCGCGTACTGCACGTGTCACTGCACTGCACAGCTCTATACAGAAAAGTGTATCAATTTCAATTCAAAAATAAAATTGCGAGTGTTTCTATTGTAATTCATGTTTGAACTCTTTTTAACTCCACAATCCTGCAGTAAATTCAGCTCTGCATTTTCCCGCAAGCGCAAGTGGTCATGGTTCAGAAAACAATAGACGAAAATCCTTATGTGATTTTGATGCACACAAAACGAAATGAGCTTTTACCCCTCGCCCCCAATGAAAGAATTACGTTTGTCGTGTGTAAGCTTTTATTATTGATGGCCCCTTACTGACGTTACTGTTGACAATTTCCCTTTGCCTTGACTCTTAATAAAATTTAATTTAAAACTGACAGTCAAGCTGAATGCCATTTAAATTGGAAGGCACCAACCTTTTAACATATGGTTGTACCTATTGGACCACCATAGGTGGTTTCTTTTGAACCATAATTGTGTACTTGAGGGGTCTTCATGCATGACATCACATGATGAGATAATCTAGATTGTGACCTTTCAGAAAACCTCAGTTTTTCTCCTTTTCCCTTGTATTATGACTCTGTTTGTGAAAGTTTCCTTCGATATAATGGGTTTTATATCAAACTGAGTAGTTGCAGGTCAAATTTTGATTCAACCAAAGTAGGTAAAACTTTTGACAGATTCAAGGACGAACTGGACTCTCACTGTCAGTGTCACCACGGTCCCTCCACAAAACAGTCAAGAAGCGCTTTTGTTCAAAGGTGCTAATCATCTACACAGTTGCAACAGTCCGCGTTGTGGTGGACGCAGGAAGCGAATGACGTCATAGGCATGTTAGCGTCTTGCTTCAGCGGCGTCTTGTGATACGGTCCCACTCCGGTATCCAGTCAGTCAATGTACTTTATTTATTTTCATCTTTCTGCACTATTTCACATGTATTTGAAGACTTTCGTGTCTACGTGAGAAGATGAGCAAAACAGTTTCTTAAAGATCTAGGTCACTATCGAGAAATCTTGGATAGTATTTTATGGCTGAGTTCAGCCATGACGTGATCTTGACCGACGCCATGCATTTCGGAAACACTGTGAATTTTATTCTTCCGTTTGTTTTTTCGCCTTTCATCAAAAAAGTAAGTCATGCACCTCCTAACAAGGCAAAGACTTCGAAAAAATAGGGAATTGTGTTGTGTTCTTATTTTGAAAACTAATTCGACAAGAAAACTAGTCGTTTTTGCCGCGTTTATTTTTTAAACTGAAAACAAAATGGAATTGCTTGGGATCAACGAGTCTTATCTGCATTACATAGGAAAATCCTGAAATGTCCTCCTTAACTCCCTTTTGATATCGATTTAACATGATAATTCCTCAGTTCCAAACTTTGAGAGTTCGATTTGAAATTTTAATCGTTTTAAACAAAATTCAATACACAAAATCAGGGAACACTTACGATGACCTTGTTTTTGCAAAGTGCTCCCATCGGCCGTGCGTCGACACATTGCGAGTTGGCGTTATGGTAATGGTGCACTATTTTTTCCAGCTTTTTTCTCTCCTTTATCGATCGTTCAGAGGTGTCAAGTGCATCCCTATCGATCGCTCAGTCTTCTCAAAAGTAGCCAATCATGTTCATTACAGAATCTGTTCTTTCTTATAGATGCATGTTACTGCCGAACCCAATGTTTTGATTTTGTCGACCTTTCAAATCTAGAAACCCTACAAGTGTAGTGATGTTTTGATGACACAACCTCCCCATGCCTGGGCGCCCAACTCTCTGTCATTGATTTTCATCTTCCAAAATGAAGTTCAAATCAACATGAGAGTCGTCAAAATTGATGAAATCGTCTCCAAACTTGTACATAACGTCACTCACGTGATCACTCGACGTGATCTCTCTCAGAAGACGGTAGATGTAAATAAACTTTGACCTTTCAGACGCATGCGCAGACAATAATCAGAATGCATTCTGGGAGAATTTCTGCTTACGATAATTTTATGCACGTAACTGTTAACACCTTCCACCACGCGCGTGATAATCAGGGATTATCCCCATCAGTAAAATCAACAGAGAGCCCAATCGAAACCCGGACTATAACAAAAGAAAGTAGTGGCGCTTCTTGACTGTTTTGTGGAGGGACTGTGATGAAACCAATATCATGGCCATGAATGAAAAGAGACAATGGCAAATGTTTTGAAGTAGGACTGTTTTTCTTTATATGTAACATGGGAAGGAGGGTCACAGAATCATAAAGGTACTGGAATATTGTACAATGCTGTCATGGGAACTTGAATGTCCCATTGTTTTAACATATTTTAGTAGTTTATTTGATCTGAAAGTAAGTGTACCAACTGTAACAACCCATTATATTCTCTTAACCGTTCTGTCAAAATAGGGCAGGGGCTTACACGGATGTACAGGAATTTTAAAAATCATCTGAGATCAGTGGAGGGGCTTAAACATGAGCAGGGGCTTGTACACGGATGAGTACTGTTACTAATATCAGCAGATTGGGCATAGTTGGCTTGCACAATTCATCTCCCGGTAACTAACCTGTGCGAGAACTGCATGCTATATTGTCTTACGGAAGTCAGATGGAGCTTCCAATATCTGGTGGACCAATCACAGTGCACGTTACACATGTTACATAAACAGAGATATCCAAGATGGCGCTGGCCAAATGCAATGTGACAGTGTGTTGGCAAAAAATGAATATATTCTGAGTCTGACATGTTGTAGTTGTGAAAACTATTCAAATTAATTACAAAAGTGGACACTTTACATCACATTCCTTGTTGATGTTGTCATTCAGACATTGTGATGAAATTTATAAAATATATCTACTTTTAGATTCTTATTTGCTATGAAAATTTTACTTTAAATACAGGAAGAGCGAAAAATCCATCAGTATCATTACAACGCATGGCCTGATCATGGAATACCCACATCACCATTGCCAATCATCAAAATGATGGCTGATGTACGTCAACTTCAACCTCATGATGATAAACCAATTGTACTGCATTGTAGGTAAGTATTCCAACTTCAAAGTAATAAAGAATGATGAATTAAGAACCTTGGTACAGTATGGAGCATACCAACTAAATAATTGTCAATCATTCCTGATTTTATTTTAATTGTTTGTTGATTAAAAACTTGCAGTTTCTCCTCTTTATGTAGGACACAGCCAAATGCACCTACATCTCTATAGGGATAGTCATCTGTATTAAATGTCATGATAAATGTAGCAACATGGCGTTTTTAGCTTCCAGTTGCCATGTGTAAATACAGCAAATGAAGGCATATGGGTATTAGCTCTTCAGGGTCTGTCCTCTAGCTGTGTCTACCTGTCTGTGTGTCTGTATGTATGTATGTATGAAGATGTGTATGTATATTTGTATGTTTGACCGTCCATCCACAGAATCTTCTCAAAAACCAAGCGCACTTGGTGTGTGAAGTATACATACCTGGAACAGTGTGGAGATGCTGAAGTTGATTTTTAACATAATGACAGAAGGTCATCATGTTATTGTGATGGGTTGAGTTGGTGTCCGACAGTGAAAATTTTCCGTAAACGACAAAAAGTAAAAAACCACTGAATAGACTGTTGATATTTATTACAGATATTCAGATTGTGTTCAACGTTCCGATTCCTAAAAATGGAGTTAAACGGTGTAGCAGTTAGATAGTTTTGGGAAATTGCTAACCCCCCTCTTTAACTAATTGATTTTTAGGGGTCTTTCATATATGTAGTTTTGGAATGTACACCAATCCAGCATTGTGGACTGTTTTATGAGTTGTGGAACAGAAACATGGTTTTGATGAATGTTAGAAATATGCAGGATGGCTGATTCGAAGTATCAGAGATTTCCATGTTCTTTTGGGCAACAAAAGCGATAAAAAAAAACATTTCATATTTTAGATTCTCACATTTGAGACGACCCTAGGCATTTGTAAAGTAAACATCCTTGAGTCAATATACAGACTTTGACATTCACATTCCAGAGACAATGGAGTTGCAAGTTTTAGGTTAGTTATCAAGCTAGCACCAGCATCTGTCCTGAGCATCTGTCGGTGTGTTCTCACAGGAAATTACAGGGAACAAAAAATTATTTGAGAAGTTTCTCTCCTTTAAAGGGACATTAGCTGAAACTTTTGAATAATTTTTCACTACTCTGTTTCAATGTATCAACTACAGAATTTTACTATAATCTGATCATCATGACCAATGCCCGGCATCTTGCTTGCCAACACAGCCTGTATATGTAAAATGACCATTGTTATTGTTGATAAATGTATTCTAGTCCGGACCTAAATACAAAATGTAAACAATAACAATGCAGATTATACTCATATAGGGTATATTTATGAGCTTAATATTAGGAATTTCTCCATGGTTCAGGGATTCAAACCAGAAACTACAGATGATACACAAGAACAAACAAAATTTTAAAAATGATCAAAGTTACAGCTAATGGATCTTCAAATAGAAGCTATATTACAATTTAAACCTGTCATGGATGGATTGCTCTCAAATGATCTGAAACACAGTTATTGCCGATTAGCAACAAATCTATAGCAAGATTTATGTAAAGTTCATGAACTTACACAAGGTATTAGACAAAAAGATGACCATGACTTTGCTGCCCTACTAGATCATCTTGCCCCCTTAAAGTGGCTAATATTTATAGACCTTTTTGTAATAAGGGTGGCAGGCAAGATTGGCTTTACGTTTCCAACACCATGGTATTGACCAATTCCTGTGGTGGCCTTCTACTATCCTTTTAGCAGTAATTTAGTTCATTCCTATCTTAGCTTTAATTACAGCTTTCAACATTTATTTCATTCAGATTTCCTTAGCTTAGTGTATAATTTTGTAATCTTAATTACTGTCAACTTAGCTTTACTACACTTATTCTAACCTCATTATTCTTACACTACTGTTATACCTTATAACCATTAACTTTTTCAAGAGATGCATACATGATTGTCACTCAACAAACCACTGATTTACAATATGTCTTCTGCTTTTTTCTCCATATTCATAAATGTGTCCCTTTTCTCATAAAAATGGGCTCAAAATCGCAATGTGAAAAATAGTCTTTCTAGCTATATGTTGCACATTGACTTCGTGGTCTGTCTAATTCACAGTGAGTGGGGTTGTTGATAAATGCTGATAAGACTAGGCGGTCATTATGTCCAAGCACCATTGGCGGTATTTTTACACAGTCCATCACTTTTCAAAGATATTTCATAATTTTAGCAGCAATACAAAGCATTACCAAGATTTTAAGTAGTGTACATACCGTATTCCTCCGATTCTAAAACCCCCTTTTCAGAACCAAAGGTGACGGAAAACATGTGGGGGGGTTGTATAAACGGATGTCACCGCGAAATCGAACGTCGTAGTTAACTTATGCTAATTGATGCAATGTTATGCAAATTTTATGCCAATGTTTTTTTATTCACATGAGCGCTGCAGACAACTTTGTGATATCAACTCATGGCCATGCTGCGTCGATATTGACAGTCGAATCTGTACGGTATAAATTAATGGAGATCGACAAGTTTTGAAATTTAGCGTATTTGCCATACCCTCTTTTGCTAAAAAATACGATAGCAATAAATCTTCGTATTTCCTGTATAGATAATCACCACGATACTTCGTTGCAACAAGTACGCTCCAGCAGTAGCTAGCTCCCCATAGCAATGCATAGCATGGCCGCAAAGGTCAGACAAGGAGTAAAGGGAAAGTCCCTAAAGTTCCGCTGGCTGTGATTGGTCAATTCACGCAATAGGTCAAAGGTGTCAGTGCATGAGGTCAGGGTAAAATTCTGTTCAGCACATGCATACAGTGTGGTGCACGGTGTCTGTCCGATGCTTTCTATTTACGATTTTCAATTAGCGTACTCCTTACAATAAACGATCAATTACACGTTGTGAGTTTTATTATTTTGCTCCTACGGTAGTTTCAAAAAGTCTAACCGTATCTCGAAACGAAATGTGATCTTACGAAAAGGCAGGCGCTAGGCTCGAACTGATACTGTTGAAGCATCGGCCGGCTGGCCGAGACGAAAGATTGCTACGCCAATATGCTTACAATTTGATGAATTGAATTTTTGGCAATAAAACTTTGAAGTTTTTTTTTTATTTGTATCTATGAACGAAATGTCTCTCGATGTGGAATTCAGTCATCTATGATCATCTGTTCAGAATGGTACGAACATGCACGTATTTGTTCTAACTGTAAGTGTATAGGGCCGTTTATGAAGTTGGGTATTTTTCCCTCGCAAGACTTCGAAAGCATGCATAATCTTGAAAATCTGTTACACTATCGCCTACTCATTGCTGGGACTAGTTCAGGAAAAGGACACACACAAGCAAGAAATGCTGTTCAAACAATAATAACATGAAAAAAAAATGTACAAAATTGATAAAACATAAAGAAAGAAATTCAAAGTATTTTCAGTTCATGCGCAGAAGAAACGTCGGATGTCGCGTTTGTCGATACAATTGCCCTCTTCATCGAAGTCAAATCCATCGAAGTCTATATCGTCATCTTCCCCCTCGTCATCAAACACGAGTCCCAGGGCTTCATTTGATAAGTCGTCATCGAGTACCGGAATCTCCTCGGAAATCATGTTGTCTCCAGTTCCGTTGAGCGCATTCGTGATACCCGTGGAAAGGAACGATTTTTTCACCATGTAAAATGATCGAATCGTACTCGATCGACATGTTCAAAAACCCGACTATCATAATGTTCATGTTATGGTAGCCAAATGGCATCGAAATATTCGATTTGTACTCGATCAAGATGTTCAAAAATCTGCTTATTTTGACGTTAGCAAAATGACAGTGACGAAAAGACGGCATTGTACTAGATCGAGACGCTCAAAAATCCAACTCTTTTAATGTTCATTTACGTAGCGAAATCCAAGTGGAATTGTATCGCCAGGAACGATAGAACCGTTCCCGATTGACATGTTCCAACACTAAACAATAGTGTGCTTGTTTTGAGGTTTGATACTCAAGTTCTCTTTGGCACTTGTTTGTGACTTTGATTTAGGTGTCGCGGATATCCATGTCTCATTACATGACAATGGCGCTATTGTTCCAGTCAGAATTTGGGTGTACCCCCCTGGGGGGCATTATAAATGAATTAACGACCAATTACGAATCGGTAAAATAATCCTGCGGGCGTTATAAACGGGCGGGGTTTTAGAATCGGAGGAATACGGTATTCTACGTTCTTGCTATTTTTTACATCTTTAAGCACTGCCAGATAAAGTGTTTCACAGCCAATATTTTCTTCGCGCAATGGACAGGCTCTTAAGTTTCACATGTCATTTCTATTGCAATACGCTTGTTTATGGAGCATAATGAAAAACAGCATGTTACAATGTTCAGGCATGACATTTGCCTTGATGTGTTGCTATAGAGCAGACAAACCCAATATTTTGTGTAAAGCTTTACTGTATTTGTCTGATTATAACAAGCATTGCCAGAAAGATGAAATGGGCATAAGTGTAAGAGGGGTCTTAGAATTGAGCAATCCCATGTTTTCCCAAAGACTTCTAATCTATTCACATCCGGTCAACATAACTCCAGACTTCCACACTTTTTTGTCAAAATGTAAGAAACCATACACAGTGAGATTTGATTAACTATTCTCACTGAACTCACAAAAATTGAATGTACATGATTTCATACAAGCATATGTACATTTTTACAAAGATGGAAATACAATGACTTCACCTGACTGACATGCTATTTTTACAGCTGCTCAAAATTCAACTGCTTAAAAAATCGCTTGCTAACCAAATGATGATGTGGTGAAATTAAGGTGTGAAAATATTTCTGAAGATCTGAGAAAATTCAAGACAGAACGTCAATCATGTATTCACCTAATTTGCATCGGTTAACATGGTGTATACATGCGTTTGCTGCATGTAAAAACAACCAACCTTTCTGAATTTAAGATCAGTGTTGAGGAAATAATGATATGGCAATGAAATTCATGGTAGTCACCGGTCAGAATTCTTCGATGGCAGTGTGTGAAATTATCTTGAAATGCATGCTGGTCCAAAGGACCAATAGCAAAGGGAATCTGCTGGTTCTTCTTGATGTATGTTGGGATCCAACAAAAAACTAACAAAAAAACCTTCAAAAATGTGCTTTCAATTGAAAATAGCTGATAATATGGTACATTATGAGTCTCTCCTACTCTGGTGTTGTTATATAATATTGATACGAATAAATGAACAAATGTATATTTTAATTTTTTTTCTCAATAATATATGCCATGACCAGAGGTAGGTATCACCCAGCTATGGGAAAAAGTTCATTCCAAAACTAACATGGGGAAAAGTCTTTCAGTTTTCATTCCAAATTAATATGAGAAACATTCTTTAGTCCTTATTTCCAATTAACATGGGAAATAGTCTCAGCTTTCATTTCAAATAAACATTGGGGAAAGTCTTTCAGTTTTCATCCCAGCAACTCCTTTTTTACGTCGAGTGAAGCCATCCAGACAAAGTCTTTTCATGGACAGTTATTCATACATATAACATGGGCATTACGGAACAGATACTGAGATAGCAGAGTTTTGTGAAGACCGCACTGTTCATTATTTGCAGTGTTACCTCATCCGTGGCGCATTGCAGTTCTTAGCGTATTCCACGGCAATTTTATGAACTTCTGGCTGACTGTGTGAGGCTAAATTTGAGTGTCTTAAGTTGTTAGTGCCAACCACAAACGGACCCAGGTATGTGAGAGGTCAGAAATCGATAGTCTGCACCCCCAATCTGCGCTAGCGCATTTCAATCTGCGCTATCGATCTGCGCTCTCGATCCATGAATGTTTTGATTTTAGTCATTACGGCGACATTTAAGACACTGCTGTGATATAGATGCCCGCCAGATATTGACATGGCATGATTTAGTGTTGAAATAGATTTGTATTTTTGTACACCATAAGCTTATACCGAGTGTCAGGAAGACTGGTTATTGGGTAATGTACGATCGAATGCATTTTCGAATCAAGCGCAACATACCATATAGTCTCATGGATGCTAGGGCTACGAAGTACACATTCGATGAATTTTCTTTCTCATATAAAAAGGTCGAGAAATGATCAAGTACATATAGTAAGCGCAAAGTCAAGTACACTTACAATTATGGTAGACCTAATTGCGACGACGACTTATGACGAGAATCCAACAACGCACAGCAGAGGGAGTGACAGGCACAGTTACGAGTGTATGAAAGCCCATCATGTCTTGAAATCAAATCTTATGAGATATTGACTTTTGTAGCTCTGCTATAAGTAACACGGGGCTCGTCAAATAGATGGTTGTCGTCTCCCATCATCTGTCGTCCGTCAACTTTTTTCATCGCAAGCTTCTTCTTGATTGGTTTAGAATTTTTTATGCAGGTTGCTGGGGGTAACCTTAGTCATTATTGTACAAATCATTTAGAAATGTGTGTATTTGTATTTTGGGCAATATTTTGTGTTTATGATAAAAAAAATAATCATCACTAAAACTGCTTGTCCAAAATTTGTTATACAGGTTGCTCAGGGTGATCTTAGTCAGTTTTCAAAATTATAGTAAAATTTGAAAATTTATTTTTTGGGGGCAATTTTTACTGATTTTGGTCATAAAATATTCTCTGAAATCACTTGTCCGACTGCTTTGATACTTGGTGTTAAGGTTCCTTAGATTGTCCTCAGTAAATTTTGTTCAAATCATGCTGCAATTTGCGTATTCTTATTTTTTGACATTTTTTCCATTTTTCATGACAAGAAATCGACCTTTTTAATCTAACAATTCTCTGTACTCTGAGAGTTCGAAAGCGCAGATTGATAGCGCAGATTGATAGCGCGGATTGAAATGCGCTAGCGCAGATTGGGGTGCAGATTCTCGATTTCTGACCTCTCACATAGCTCACGGACCCTTAGAATAAGTTGAGAAAACAGACTTACAAGATATGCGGCTACCTTATGGGCAGAGAGATCGCTAGTACATACATTTTAGACTTATCAAATAACAACCAGTCGCGGAACTCACTCTGCCATGCATGATGAAAAGATCACGGTTTTCGTTTTTTAGCTCACATTTGGTATACCAATGTGAGGTAATCGTATAAGCTGAATCAGTTCATTTGCATGCCATTTGCATGTATGTATGTATGTATGTATGTATGTATGTCCGTCCACATCAAAAACAGCTAAACGGCAGAACCTACTGTCTTAGTATTTGGTGTACAGGTGCACCTAGGGGTGGAGATGTGAATTTGTTCAAATGAACTTGTCAGTGTCAAAAATATGCAAATGAGGGGGAAAAAAGGAAAAACCCTGCAAATTGCTAAAACTCTGTAACCGTTGGTCAGATAGGGTTGAAACTTGTTGTGCAGGTTCCTTTAGGTATTCTAAAGCAGATGTGTAAAATTTAGGATGAAATTTGCATGTTTCTTTTTTTCAGGTAATTTTTTCAGTTTTTAGTCAAAAAATGTTTAACTCTAAAACCACTCATCTGATTGCTCTGAAAGTTGGTATACATGTTCCTCAGGATGACATCAGTCAAGTGTATACAAATTGAATTGAAATTTTTATATTTGTAATTTTGGGGCAATTTTCCGAATTTTTGGTCAAAATTTTTTTTATTCAAGAATAACTAATCTGATAGCTTTGATATTTGGTATACAGGTTACTAAGGTTGATCCAAATCAGTTTGATGAATATCGTGAAGATATCTTGAATTTTATATTTTTGCTGAATTTTTTGGTTATTTTTCTCATTTTAAGTAAAATTTCTTCTTCTCTGAAATTGCTAACCCAATTGCTCTCAAATTTGGATTGGATGTTTGCAAGGGTGTTACCCTTCTAATTGTTGAAATTACGACAAAGTTGGAAATATTACTGTTTTGGGGCAATTTTTGTTATTTTTGGTCAAAAAATCGTAAAAAATATTTTCATTTTAAAGCCCCTGGACAGACAGCTTTTACATTTGGTGTACAGATGTCCAGGGATGACAATAGTAAGATATGTGGAAATTGTCCTGAAATATACAAATTTGTATTTTTAGCTCACATTTTGTACATACCAATGTGAGGTTATAGCTGAATCAGTTCATTTGCATTTGATTTGCATGTCTGTATATTTGTGGGTATGTGCGGATGTATGTCCGTCACGCACAAAGGCTCCCATACCGCCAAAGCTACCATCTCAGTATTTGGTGTACAGGTAGATGCAGGGGTTGAGATGTGAATTTGTTCAAATGAACACATCAGTGTCAAAAATGTGCAAATGAGGTAAGAAAAAGTGAAATCCTGCAAATGTGCATGAGTCATGCCAGTGAGAAACAGGCAAACTCCACTGATCTTGACTCATTTCCTGTCATTGTTTATGAACTGTTACATATTAACAGACCAGCTGAAACCATAGTAGATGGGGGAAGACCGTCTATACTAAATTAAGAGGGGCTGGTTCTTCTATGCATGTTGCTAAAGTTGACCTCCAGTACCTAAAGTTAGACCTTAATTACTTTTGTCATTCTTGTTTTTCTGGTTTAAATATTTCTTGTTGTTAGCTCATATTTGGTTTTGTTTTTCTGGTTGTACTGTGCAGAAATCATTGCCATAACATCAACGTAGAATTTTCCTCCACTGAACAGATAGAAACAACATTTATTGTTGATCATTGGTAACCGATACTGGTATATACCAATTCTGATCAAATTTGAGCGACACCGTATAATTGCGGTATTTTTAAGACAATTTTGTCATATTTGGTCAAGAAAACTTGTTCTCAAAATTACTTGTCTGATAGCTTTGTAATTTGGTACAAAAGTCCCTAGGGATGTTATGAGATAAATTTTCTGCTCAAAGTGTTGGGAAACCCCCAAAATATTTATATTTTAGGTAATTTTCTTTTGTGACCTTAAATGACCTACACCAACCAAGGATTTGTTGTGAGAGAGTTTCGAAGGCTGTGAACATAATTTTGTCTTGTTTAACATCAATTTGGAGTAAAATTTGATCCTGAAAACAGAGCTGAGGTAAATTTTTTCATTGCAAACCAATTTTTGCAACTTTTGCATGTAAGACACACAAGAACTGATGAGAAATTTGGATTGAGGATAATTCCAGATGTCATAATCCCCC